>JAJJWW010006295.1:0-13624 GCA_023531295.1 Papaver armeniacum | reverse complement strand
GGTAAAATTGTAAAACCTCATGACCTAGTGTTACCCAAGCAACACATTGAATAAGAGCATTTAACCTGTGTGTAAATAATTAGGTATTTTTTTCAAAATACCGCATTAGGTTTTTTAACACAACCCTAATTCCAAAACTGCCGCATACCACTCCATGGAAACAATGCTAACCAAGCCGCATATCAAGCGACCATGGCAATAATGCCAAACCAAGCCGAAACGGCCGAGGTAAGTGGTAGTGACAAGAACTTAACTAAGGCAATGGGTAAACCGCAGCGCACAAGGGTGGTTGATTCCACCACCACTCTTACTCGTGCAACGAGGTTGAATAATGATCTTGTGCCTTCATTTGAAGGTCTTAATTGGATTTTCTACTAACTAAAGTTGCTAACTCACCCTTAGTATGAGTGGTCTTCTTACAAGATCACTCATCACAAAGTTTGTAAGCTCCTTAATTAACTACTAGTCTTAAGCATTTTAGCACATGACAAGCAACAAACCAAAATGTACATGCTTCACATTAAGGCTCGGGGTTCCTCAAACACCCCGTGAACTAAATTAAACATAACAAAGATAATAAAACACAATTAACATTAAAGTGACACTGGGCAATCCAAAGGCATTTCTAACATCCACCAACACTTCCTATTTATACATGCACCTAAAATACGCCTAACCCTAATTCTCAAAATCGAAATTAAAGATAAAATAAACAAAAACAATCGCACTCATACTCAAACGCACTTTCTGTCTAATTCGCCTCGCAACTGCAAGGTTAAAGCAGGAGAAAACCCTAGTACTAGTTATCTTAACCCTAGCCTCGAAGTTAAAGAAGCTACGGGTGAAGATGGCTAGAACTAGGGGTGGACGAGTTGCCGAGGCTACTGTCGGGTGAGATGGGGATGGTGGGATGATGAGATGTGAGATGGAGAAGACGGCATGGGAGAGCAAAGAGAGGGTTTGGCAGAGCCTCGCAGAGAAGAAAGAGAAGGATGGAGAGAAATGGTTTGGTTCGATTAGGGTATAGGGGTATGGGTTGATTTGCTGTGTAGCGGGTGTAGCAAGGATTGATGGAGAAGGCCTCATCGAGCGTAGGGATCTCTGGAGGAAGATCTGAACGGGGCCGAGGATGACTCTGGGCGATTTGGTGTGGAGCAGGACATCGAGAGGATGAGCGAGATGGAGCGACCCGGGGAGCGATGCATCCGGGCGAGATCTCAACGGGCTCGGATGAGCGGGTTCGATCCCGGGTCGGGTAGCCTAGCCCAAGTCTTCTTGTCAGGTTGCAATCGATTTGGCGCGCGCCGGCTTTGCAAGCTATATCTCGCTCCATAGATGTTTGACTCCACCTCTTCGCTCCTGGCTCCTCAGATTCTCCGAGATTTATTTACTACCTAAAAACACAAAATTAATCAATATTAAATATTTATTCTTGAAAACAAAGAAAACATGTAACTGGGGATAATATCCGATTCCTAAGCGCAAAAATATGAGTAAAATGCCAATAAAACGGTGTATAAATATGGCACTATTTGGCACTCATCAAATACCCCCAAACCTGAATTTTACTTGTCCTCAAGGGAAATGAAAATAAGAAATCCTAACTATACTGTCAGCAGTCTCTCGAATGCATTTAGCGTATGCACTAAGCCTTAAACCCCTAGGTGTCCCTAGTGGACGATTTGTAGTCTCGTGAGGTTTACAAGAGGTGTACCACAAAACCTTCTCCAACTTCCAGAGTAAAAGAGTCTCAAGCCTCCAAGAAGCTATGAGGACATGTAGCTTCTAGTAACAAGAAGTTAGAACTACCAAAGAACGCATTCTCATCCTTTTTTGCCGAGCGAGAGAAGTAACCATACCATATGAAAGAATTCGATTCGACAGTGATCATAAGCCCCTGACTTCGCCACCATTAGGGTTTTATGATAATTGCACTAAAAAGATCGCTTTTTTAGTCTCTCATGTGTGTGCAAAAAATGGAATAAAGAGAGAAATCCCGCACACGTTGTAGGTAAGAAGGCTAACCTTCCGAAATAAACTGAGACTCCACGTATGTGGACAAAAAGATCTTTTCTCAATGATCTCTAAGAAGGGAAATCAACCATTAGCAAGGGGTGGGAGTACTCACTCACTTCTCACCCGATCGGCAATTAATATCACTCTCTCATAAGAATCATAGAAACGCCTTCAATCTTCTGGGCCTTCTACCAAATGTTGATGACGAACTTCTAAACTTCACAAACTTGACAAATTTTAATTTTTCTACTCAAATTCCTTTGTTGTTTGGATTTTTCTTTTAAATTTTCTTTACCATGGTGGTAGCAAAAATAAACTACAATTTTTTTTTTTTTCAAGCTAAAAAGTGAAAAATAAAAATACAAATAATGACACAACTAACTCCATGGACAAAGGACTTTATCACTAATTTTTCCACAACTTGTATTGTCTTGATTTTATAAATTTTATTAATTCTCATCCTATTTTCTTTTCTTTGTTGCACATAAACCTTGACTATATCAATTTTTTCTTTCCATATTCGACGATGCTCCGTTTGCCGATGATGATGTGTTTCTATGGGTCTTGCCGACGAGAGAGAGAGTGATGCTAACTAAATCGGTATTTAGAAGGAGTTTTCATCTTTAGACGTCACCCTCATGATTGACAAAAACTAGCACTCAAGAGATCAAAAAGTAGTAAATTGGTGCGAAGTTGGTAGCTCACCATTCCTACCCGGAATTTACGTACGGTGACACACTCTAACAGTGCCTTTTCTAAAAGTTGCAAAAAATTGAAGGTTGGTGCCTCACTTGATGTAAATTGGGTAGTCTCCACTATGGGTGATCACACTTCTACTACCGAATATCTAACAGCACTCTAATTCGCCCTCCCATGGTTAAATCCAACTTTAACGCTCTAATCAACTAAGAAACCCGATTGTGTTCTCCTAAGATTTTAAGTTCTTGTTATTTCGTCGATTCTCTATGTAAACATAGCTAGAAGCATGCTAGTGACTCTAAAATCTCTAAAAAGTTGGAGGTTTTTACAAAAAGAGTTTTTGAATTTTTTTTTTTTTTTTTTTTTTTTTTTTTTGAAAAATAAAAGATAAAATAAAAGACTAAAATAAAAGGTAAAATAAAAGACTAAAACTCTAAATGCAAAATATGCAAATGCACCCCCAAACTTAAATCAAACATTGTCCTCAATGTGTCACAGATAGAAAATTTAAACAAATACATACCGAGAGAACTATGCCGAAAGATAAAAGGGAAGAGATTACCTGGATGTTTGCATGGAGCAAGGTTGAGCTTTCAGTCAAAGGCTAGAATCCAATATTCTCAACGGAGATCATAATGACAAGCATAATATATGTGCAAGAAGACTCAATCAATCAAGAAAAGAAAATTTAACAAGTCCTATCGGATTATATACAAAAATTCACCATAAACTAACAATCTAAAGAGTTGAGGATCAACCCAATAGAAAATATATACAAACATCAACAGCCCTTACACAAATATAATAAGAGAGTGCAAGTAAGATCACAGATGGGAAGGAGTTTCCAAACCTAAATTTGTGAACTAAAGTGTTTGTGAGAACAAAATCTTGCAATTTTAAAGGTACATCATGCAAAAGGTCTAACTCAAAATGAGTTTTGCTAATTACAAAAAGCATATACATATTCCAAATCGGTGGGCTTTAAGAGTGTTATACTTGATGCAAAATAGTCCAAGAGGACTTGGGAAGCACAAAGTTCTAGGCCTAGATTAGGCATTTTAAAAGTTGGTTTTGCAATTTTGTGACAAACTACACCTAGGTTTGGTGGAGGAGTTTCAATTTGTGACTCAGAGAGAGGTTAGGTACATCTAAGTTATTTTCATGTATAAAATCATTTGTACCATCACACACTTTCCTAAGGTCGAAAAGGGTAAATCATGTTCACCAAAGATAGAACAATTCATCAATCACCATGTCATAATCATCGAGCAGCAACATATTGTGATATGGGCGGAATCGACACAACAATAATATCATGATCCAAAAGAACATTAGTGTCAACAAGATTCATCTCGTCCCAAGTCACAAACAAGTTGCGAAGCATGCTCACATTCACCGAAGAATTTCACAAAGCCAAGCTCAACCATATCACATATATGAATGTTAGAAGAGGTATCATTCATAGGGTTCACAAGAGACGCCTAACGCCTCGAACCAAAAGATTCCATCATATTTTCGCGATACACATGCTCATATCATATTCATCATCATCATCATCATAACAAAAATGCATTTCCCCATTAGCATTTCTAGTATACTCATTTACCTCTAGATTAGGTTCATATATTCGTTGTTCATTGCATGAGTAGGAAGAGAAACACTATTTTTTCGGGAGATTTTCTTTATTAGGACAATAATCATTCTATCATGAACTGCCTTCCATTCTTCTTTTTCTAAATGAATCTGTTCATCTTAAGAACATGTGACATTGTTCAATGGAGGGAGAGTCTTCAATAGGGTATGCATGTTTCATATGAATAATCATTAAATGGTTGTGCACATTGTTCACTAGAGAAGGGATGATCATGCATGTTGCTGGATGGTCATGTATTGCATCTAGCTCAAGCTCTAGCATTTTGCTCCATAGAGAGTTTCCATTAGTGATTGTAGACAAGGAGCCGGGGAGTATAAAATTGTTCAACTCCCCACCGTGGTGACCGATACATGTGCTCATGATGGTTAGGGTATGAGTACTCAAGGTCGTGGCCCCGAGAAGGCTCATAATATGCCCTAAAAATCATTATGGTCTATGGGGTTTCATATGGTGAAGCGTGCCCGTAAGCAAGCTCTAATGGATTTGTTTCATCCCCGTGATGCACACTGGGCAATCCTATTACATGATTTAGTACTCAAATTGAACTCAAAGTCTAGTTGGTTTATGTGGGTTTAGTTTGGTTTATTGGTTTTCATTTGGGTATTGGGATTGGCTTGGTTTTGTTGGGTTTTTGGTTTGTTGGAAAGTCCACTCATGGCTTGATGCTAAACAGCCCAAACAGATGGGGCTTGGTCTTTTGCACAGTCCAGCCGAACCGTGGCCCCGCTTAAACTTTACACGTACCCTGTTAGGTTGAGTTGGGCTCGGTTTGTGCGGAGTGCAAGCCCAAATTTTATTAGCCCAGGGTTGTGTAAACAGCCCAAGTCTCGGCCGAAGTTTGTGACCGCTAGGCCTCTGTTCTCAGGCACAAGATAACCGAAGTCTTTGCAACTCGCCAGTTTATGCCGGGCAGTGCACAAGTACACAAAGCGGCCCATCAAATCACACAGTTAACACTAGCTCACAAAAATGATGCAGCCATGCAGGGGCTGTTTATGCACCAGCATTCATACATCAATGCAAAAGACTATGTCAGCCGGCTCAACAAGTTACACGATTCACAATGCTATACTGATCAGCATGAGCACCGAGGTACAGGCAATGCACTTGGTGGCTCGTGAGGTCTCGCGCCAACTTGGTCATGTAAGTTACAACTCACCCTCAATGTGCCAGGCTGGGGGTTAGAGCACAACTTCACAATAACCACACCTCAACTCACAAACTTCTCTGGGGCTGGAGTTAGTCACTTGAATCAAACCATCGGGTCACAGATGCAAATATTAACAACGATAGCTCCGTGGAAAACACACGTAGGGTCGTGTGGGTTGGTTGTACCCAATGTTCAAAATTTTCAGTGGTATGTGGTTAAGCTCTCCTAACTTTCAAACCATGCATAGATGCTCAAGAAATGCAACAGCTTGCCTCCACAAATTATGTTAACAAAACCTCGCATTCATATAAAGTCAACACATGAGTTAGGTATACATTCATGGAGTAAATGGCTCACAAACCAAGGTGCTCACCATGCCTCGGGGCTAGCAAGGGGGTTTCACAGAGCAACAGAACCCTAGATGCTGCGGTATCTAGCCTATCGATGAACCAATCTTGGCATCCAACACAAGTTGGCCAACTAACAATCATGCAAATGGTATAATGTTGGTCACACAAACACAAGAATTAGCCAAGAATTTTAAATCTCTGTAATAGTCTCAAGTAATGCACAAATAATGTCACCCAAAATGAAACTCAAATAATGCTAAATGCTTGCACACGTATCATTCATGCAAGTATGATTGTAACAAGATTTGAGAACAATCTAACGGTAAGCACACCAAATGGCCGATTGTCGCCCGAGCCTTTCCCTGGTCGACTCAGCCTTAACAAAGATGCACAAGCAAAGACAGCTCAAATCCTGGCTTTTCCTTGGTTTCTCTAGGTTGGTTCACTGCCTCCACGAGTACGACAGTGGTACCCGCTATCTCAAGAGAAGGTTTTAGTTTCTTGGATATGCAAGTTAAAGCACAGAGAATGAGAGAGTGGTGACAGCTCAGGCCAACGGATTTGTGACTCAGAATTAACTCCAGCTCACAACTTGCGCCTTCTAGGGCTAGCAAGGTGGTAGGTGGCCACAAGCCTGGGCCGATGGTTCTCGGTAGGTGAAGGTTAACATGCACACAAGTCGCCAGTGTTATCAGCTAAGGTGCCATGAACAAAATGCACCGAACAAAGAGCACGAACCAATAAGAGCAATGTGACACCCTAAGCTACGGAGATGACACTAAGCTGTTTAATGAACAAAGTGCAATGAACAATGAGCAAAATGCAATGTGGACAGGGGGAAATGAACAATAGTAAAACAAAGAACAAATGAGACTAATTTACACTACAATGCAAGGGGCTAAAAATTAACAAGAACAGAGAACTACCAAATTTAAAGATGTACAAACAAGAAGATGTAAACAAGAGAGAAAACTATATTATACAATACAGGTTAAAAATTAACATATAAGGTGAGTATACAAGGAAAATGAAGAACATGTCAAGAGCGAGCCAAGAACACACGGCACGCGCTAAGTCCCCTGCAAACGGCGCCAAAACTTGGTAGGCCCGAAGATGGGTAAATACTTTGGCCTACGGGTTATACCGCAGAAGTGCACGGTGCGCCTATCGAGACGCTGCAAGTACGGCCTTCGATCCCACAAGGACTAGGTGTGCTTGATTGATCAAGGCTTGGCTGAACCGACTTTCTAGCAATAAGGGACACAATTGTAAGTTATGAGATTGTTGTTGCCGAAACGGCCGAGGTAAGGGTAAAGTGATGTAATCCTAACTAAGGCAATCAAGGGTAACCCAAGTAAAGCACAAGGGTGGTTGATTCCACCACTCCGACCTCTTACTCGTGCAATGTAGGTTGAATAATGATCTTGTGCCTCATTTGAAGGTCTTAATTGGATTTTCACTAACTAAAGTTGCTAACTCATCCCTAGTATGAGTGGGTCTTCTTACGCACCACTCATCACAAAGTTTGTAAGCTCCTTAATTAACTACTAGTCTTAAGCATTTTTTAGCACATGACAAGCAACAAACCAAAACAGTATACACGTTTCACATTAAGGTCAGTGGGTTTCAAACACCCCGTGAACTAAATTAAAACATAACAAAGATAATAGAACACAATTAACATTAAAGTGACACTCTGGCTAATCCAGGCGTACCTCTAACATCCACCAACACTTCCTATTTATACATGCACCCAAAATACCTAACCCTAATTCTCAAAATCGAAATAAAAGATAAATAAACAAAACAATCGCACCCATTACTCCAAACGCACTCCTTTCTTGTCTAATTCCGCCCCGCAACTCCGTGCGTGGTTGTTAGAGAAACCCTAGTACTAGTGTATCTTAACCCTAGCCTCCGAAACAATAGCACGCGGTGAAGATGGCTAGAACTAGGGTGGTGACGAGTTGTTGAGGCTACCATATTTCAAAAGAGATGGGGATGGTGACATGGAGACAGAGATGGAGAAGACGGCATGGGAGAGCAGAGAGGGTTTGCAGAGCTCGCGTAGAAGAAAGAGAAGGATGGAGAGAAATGGTTTGGTTCGATTAGGTATAGGGGTATGGGAGTTGATTTTGTCGTGTGGTACGGTGTAGCAAGGATTGATGAGAAGGCCTCAGCCGAGCGGGATCTCGGTGAGGAAGATCCGAATCTACCGAGGATGACTAAGGGCGATTTGGTGGAGCAAAGACATCGAGAGAGATGCGAGCGATGGAGCGACCAGAGATGCACCGGCGAGATCTCAACGGCGTGATGAGCGTTCGGATCCTGGCCGGGTAGCTCTAGCCCAAGTCTTCCTTGTTAGGTTGCAACCGATTTGCGCGCTGGCTTTGGGCTATCAGGGCCCATAGATGTTTGACTCCACCTTCGCCCTTGGCTCCTCGTATTCTCCGAGCTTTATTCACCACCTAAAAACACAAAATTAATTAGTACAAATATTTATTCTTGAAAACAAAGAAAACACAGAATCTGGGATAATATCTGATTCCTAAGCGCAAAAGATGAGTAAAATGCCAATAAAACGGTGTATAAATATGCACTATTTGGCACTCATCACGCACCATGGCAACAATGCCAAGCCAAGTCGCACATCAAGCACCATGGCAACAATGCCAAACTAAGCCAACATCACGCACACCATGGCAACAATGCTGCCGCATATCATGACCATGGAAACAATGCTGCCAAGTCGCATACAAGCGACCATGGCAACCATGCCAAAACTGGGCCGCACTCACCGCACCATGGCAACCATGCCAAACCAAGCCGCACTCGCGCACCATGGCAACGACGCCAAATTCCAAGCCGCTATGCCTTCGCCCACGCCCAACATATGCGCCCTAGGTTTGCAAGACTTGCAACTAGGTCAAAATGGCTGCACGTGCATTAGCATGCCAAAATGTGTCGCAAGCCATATTTCCAAGTCGCTACGACTTTGCCCACGCCCAACATAGCGCCTAGGTTTGCAAGACTTGTAACTAGGTCAACAGATGGGCTGCACGTGCCATTGGCACATGCCAAAACGCGCCGCACATATTTCCAAGTCGCCATGACTTGCCCACGCCAAACATAGCGCCCTAGGCTTGCGAAACATGCAACTAGGGTCAACGGCCATGCATGCCATCGCACATGCCAACATGCTCGCTAGCTAGTTTCCCTAGCAGCCACGCCCTAACGGCCACGCATGCCATTGGCACATGTCACAAAGCAGTTTCCTAGCTTAAATCACGGCCCTAACGCCATGCATGCCATTTGGCACATGCCAACATGCTCGCTAGCCGCTTTCTAAGAAAATCACGGCCTTAACGGCCACGCATGCCATTGGCACATGCCAACATGCTCGCTAGCTAGTTTCCTATCAAGGTCACGCCTCTAATCTGGCCACGCATGCCATCGGGCACATGCCAACATGCTCGCTAGCTAGTTTCCCTATCAAGGTCACGGCCCTAACGTACCACACGCATGCCATTGGCACATGCCAACATGCTCGCTAGCTAGTCTCCCTATCAAGGTCACTGCCCTAATGGCCACGCATGCCATTGGCACATGCCAAACACACACGCCTGTAGCCTAACTTGCAAACCGTGCAACCTACCACCAAGGTATTCGCACATGCCATTGGCATGCCAAACACACACGCTTTCGGGTATCCTAACTTGCAAACCGTGCAACCTACCACCAAGGCATTCCGCACATGCCATCGGCATGCCAAGCACACACACGCCGGTAGCCCAAACTTGCAAACCGTGCAAACTACCACCAAGGCATTCCGCACATGCCATTGGCATGCCACACGCGCCACTAGCAAAGACCACTTGCACTCAAAATGCAACCAACACTGAGACATCAACAAAAAACAGGGGATGCTTTAGGTTTTGTTTACACAAGATGCAGCTGACACTACGCTCACATTAAGAAAGCGTGAAAAGGAATAAAGCGGTCAAATAAAGAGGAAATAATGGTGAAAAACGCGCCTATTAAGCCATGCTGCTACTACCTCTCCCATTATTTCACCCTTTACTCTCTTCCTTCATGAGTTACAGTGGCACGCTTTAAACTCGACTTGTATAAATAGGTCTTAATTATATTTCCACCCGCACAACAAGTCTCTGGCCAGAGAAATATACTACACTTTACACTCGTAAAGGCAACTTTGCAAGCCCCAAAAGCTTTCATCTCTTGCAAGCTTCCTAAGCTTTCACTTTCTCGATACAAGTCGAGATACTACTCTCTCAACACCTTTATTTGCTTCCTCCCCAAATCAACCCTTCTCCACTTTGTGACTGAAGCAAGTCTCGAACGCCATGTCTTGCTTAGGCTGACTTGCACGATTGACTTCACACCTATAAAGTGCTCAATGCTAAAAGACATTTGTTTAGGGTTTGAACCAGTTTCTCACTACCTACCGAATTTACCTAAATCTACAGTAAACGATTTTTACCCATAAACAAATCGAAAAACAATTTTTTAAATAAGTTAGCGTTTGTTGAATAATGATAACCAAATAAATATTTTTTGATGAAAGGCCAATTGATTCACAAACCCTACTTACTCATTCGAGGTCTGTCGGCAAGATGGGGCCTTACGAGCTAATTGCTTTAGCAAGACGCATTCATTGTATAAATATGCGACTTTCCTTTTTTGTGGGAGAGTCCTCCTATAATGATTTCTCGCTAGTGCTTTGAATACCTTAAACACCCGCTTCCACCAAGCATTGGTGTGTGTTTTGATCATGCCCAAGGTAAGGCCCTCTTTTGTTGGGTCTTTCAAGTATCGCCACCCATTGCGTCTCAACGGAGTGCTTTGTGAGAGTGGTGGTGTTGCTGACAATAGCAACATCTTCTAGATTATTGAACGGAGTTGGAAGCCATTTTGTAGTGTTTGAAAGTGATGGGTGATCGATTTAGGAAGATCAAGTGATGGGTGAATAAGTTTGGAAGAGATAGGTCTCTATTTATAGCAAAAATGTACCCAACTGGATAGTTTTTTTTTAAATACCAACAGCTACTTCGCAATAACTCAAGCTCCTACCAAACAAAGTTACCAAGTGATTTTCAAATTCTCCACTAAGTTTTTCTAGAGTCACAAGCTAGTTATATAAACAAAGAATGACCCAAGGTGAAAACTGTGCAACATTGTATATATATTTGGGAATGTAGAGTCGTCTGTGTATAAAGAGGGTCAGGCTCATTTGTCGAAATGGGTCGCTTTTTCGTTAAAATTAAGGTTGATTTATTATTAGTGTCGCCAACCTCAGAATAAAGATGACGATCGTTAGTGTCGATTTTAACATCACGTAAATTAACGATCGATTATGATATGTTTTTCTTTTCTATGTAGTTGGTTGTACGGCGAAGCTCAAACCAACCCGCTTCATTATCGGTCCGGATACCTCCCAACACTATATGACCGATTTGGTACGTTTTTAATGTTTGAATCGATGTATATCTTTATGAAAATTGTTTAATTAGTGTTGCATCATGAACGTGACATTGGTTTTAATGTGTAGACGGGGAGACAAAGGTCGATGTCAAGGAATGGATTATTTCCAAGGCAAAAGAGAAGATGTGCGTAGTTGTTCAAAGCAAACACGTTGATTCCAAAATAGATGATGGTTTAACTATGTTTCCCAGATTCTCACTGATTTACCCTGCTTTGGAATCACAACATAATATTTATTCTCTTAGAAATTAGTGAGAGGTAATTAATTCAATTTAAAACTTAAATTCATTCCATATTTTTATGAATATATACTCTATCTTGAAATATTCGGTTTATCCCTAGTAAAACACTCTAATCTAGAAACTAAAAACTACGAGGTTTAAATTTTAAGGAAGTCATTAATATGGTTAGATCTGGAAAAAATTTATTCTCTTTGATGTTTTTAATCACAAAAACCAAATAACAGAAAACAATTTTGTACTCGCAGCTGAAGTCTGGGTGTTGAATTCGCCAAGGGCTCCATAATCGCAGGGATATGGTAGATATGACATCAACAAAACTTAAAGTTAAGTTTTGAAATATTTTGGAAATTTTGAAATATCTTCCGATGTGGTAGATTTTGACATCCTACCACTATGGGAGTCAAAGGACCAACTTTGAACTCGTGATCAAGGAAGGTAAATTTTTTCCCAACAACATCATCTAAAGTGAAACGGAGGGAAGTACTTTTTAAATTTGGTTGTGATAATTTTTTAAACATCCCTTCCTACCTCGTCTACGTTCTTAACAGCCCATCTTTATCTCAATAGAGTCTTTTAGTGTCATGTTTGGGACCTCTTCCTGGTTACTTAGAAAAAGTGAGCGCCACCCGAGGGGATGAACTTCAGATTTGTACTGCTGCTCAATGGAATAAAATCGCAGTAATATTTGATTACCAAGTAATTAAATCCTTTGGCTAAAGGACATGTCTGTTTGTTGTTGAACTACTGCGTAGAATTTGACTACCACATAAAGATTTCAGTAAAATCATATTCAATGGACGAATTGGGCATGCTTCTCATGTCAAGTCGGAATGAACCATTTTTTTATAAGTCCAAATTTGTTTCACTTTTCTTTTTTTGATGGGACTAACTAAAGTCACTAAACTATGCTAATTGATAAAATTAGAAATCGCTAGTGTACTTATCTATATTTATTTACGTGTTCGGTTTCCAGAGCCATTTTGTTGTGCCTAGCGGTCGCTTCAAGCCAAGAATAAACAATTCACTTTTCTAGACAAATAGGTCAACTATGACGGTCGACTCTTAGAGGGCCGTGAAATTGGGAAAGATAAAAGCAATGGCTACAAGGGCGACTAAAGGAGTACTGGGTGCCGTACGAGTACCAATATCCAAGTTATCAACATCATTGATGCAATCATCTGTGTTGTTATTTTCTCTGTCGTGTAAAATTAGTTGACATTAAAAAAACATTTTCGGCGTGCAGCCACGGTCACTGACGTGAACTTTAGGTGGAAAACTTTTGTTTTATGTTACTGACTTCCATGGAATGGCGCTGGTTTCCATGTTTTATTGGTGAGATGAGTTGTGCATGAATGTGTTCACAGATAAGGAAGTTCCTATAGAAAATACACAAATTGTTGTAAGACTAAAAATCAAAATTTCCGGGTGAAAAGGATAATGATTAGGACATCACTGGACTGACAAAATTTAAAAATAAAAGAGATGTAAATCCGCCATCCGCCCATTTTCAAATATTTTTTCTATTTTTTATTTTACACAGATGCATCCAAAGCCATCCTTGCTATTTTTTAAGTTTAAGCCGATGAATCCAGTCATCTTTGCTATTTTTTTGTCCATTTCACCATAAAATTTTTTATCAAACATTTGAACTTGTTTTTAAATTTTTTTATAAATAACCTATTTCTCGTAGAAAATATGCACCCTTGTTTATCATTATCATCAAGATTCCTAGTTAAAGAAGGTTAGAGTACGTGTACGAGCATATAAAAAAGAAAATTCTAAACTATTTAGTCCAAACTGCATAAAGATAAAAATGTTAGGAAAATTACAAGGAAACGCCATATAGTTTGGCACTGGGTTGCTGGGGGAAGGCAGTCTCGTGGGCAGCTTTTCTTTCCTTTTTTTTTTCCCCTCGTAAAAGAGGAAACACCTCAGAAAAGTGGGTAAGAACATCTCCAACAGTGGGTGTTAAAAATCCTATATGAAATTTTTATTTAGATCCTTATTTATC
>JAJJWW010006294.1:0-140451 GCA_023531295.1 Papaver armeniacum | reverse complement strand
AACAAACAACAAACAAATACCCAAGTTAGAAATCGGACAATAATATTAAATAGTATGATATACATATAATTTATAAGAAACCTAACACTTACGATATCTTGAGATCCGCTTCCATTGTTTCTATGCATATTTCTTAAGATACCAACCCAAACTTTAACCTATTTCTTTATTGGACCAAACCTATTTTGCAATTTATGAACAGTCCTATCATTCTTGTTCCCAAAACTTCTTACATAAGCATTGAATACCCTCTCCCAAAATTGATTTGATTTTTGATCAACTCCGACAACACCATCAAGTGTAATGCTTATCCAAGCTTTGGTGATTGCAACTCTAAAGCTGTAGTGTATTTTGCCATGGTGAAAAAAAAAAGTCTGAATTGAAAGAAGGTATTCATTGAATTTTTAAGAAGATGGAGAAAAAAATCTAGAGATTGAAAGGTTTTGGCTTGAGCTGAAGAAGCCAAGTTTTATAGGGAAAATTTCGAATTCCAAAAAATAGCCGTTGAAGCGCTATTAAGAATAGTGCAGCTATGTCATCCGTTCATTACAAAGAGCCGTTCAAAATCAATGGCTCAGATGTAGATGCTATTCTCATTAGCGCTTAGCGCTATTCTTAATAGCTCTAAACGCTATTCTTATTAGCGCTTTTCTCCAAAAAGTTAGAGAACCTGCTTAAGTTTTTCGATTTTATACTTAGTTTTTTTTTCTAGTCTTTTAAAAATTTTCAAGTTCCATACTTAATTTTTTTTTCTTCTTTTCTAAAAAAATCAAAGCCATGACCATAAAAATCCAATAATATTACATAGTTTTAAAATTTAGAATTCATAGTATTGCAACCAAGTTAATAACATATTGAAAGTTCATTAAAAAAATGATTAAATTTGTTGTTGTGGGTAAACATCGGTTGGATCCATTTCACGAGCATGCACTATATCATGATGATCTCTAAACACACTAGTAGACCATGGTTGCCATACCGTTCCAACAATTGTCCTCAACTCAATTTGTTGGCGAGCTGTAGTAAGGGAGTGTTTAACACTATCCCTTTGAAACTTCACTAGACTTTCACGCTTAAATATCATCATTGCAGACCATACATCAATAGGTGCATCTTCTTTAAGAAAAGGCGTCAAAGTACGAAAATATATGTAAAACCAATATTCTAAAACATTCCACCCATGTTTTTTCCACCTCTAACAATCGCATTCATGCTACTATACAAGTGACTAAAACAAGCCGAACCCCAATCATAATTACCAATTGCATTGAAATCACGCAAGGAAATGATCCAACCTTTGCGTGCTCTTGTAGTGGTACGTGCCAATAAAACTTTTGAAATCGCCCATAATAAGAAGTATCGAGTCACAATCTCCCAATTTTCATCAGTAATTGCATTTTCCTTAATATATTTTGTGAGGCAACTAATGGGAAAATTACCTGACTTCTTGATGTAGTTTGAATACCCATGCATAGGTCCAAAGTAGGTATCCTCTAGGTCTCTATATTCATCACTACGATTCCATCTACTTGTAGTAGCGGCGTGTTTCAATCTTTTCACGACCATTTCCAATAGGAAATCCGGTTAAGTGAACAAAATCTAAAGGGGTGAAACCTATTTCGAAGTTTGGGAAATGAAATGAATTGGTGCTGTACCACCACCTCTCTATGATTGCATAAGATAATTGTTGATCACATCTCTTAATTCTAATTTCAAAAAATCTAGCAAGCCCGGAATTTCGAAGAACTACACTAGCTCTTTCATTAATTACCACACGATTATATAAATCCTCAAGGTCCTCCCAATTACTTCTAAACTGAATATCATGGTTTTTGAGCAAGTGGTTTTATACTTGTAGCAACATGTTTCTCATCCCAATCCATTGAACTCAATATCATATACACATCTGTATCCATAATCTATACAAAATCATCAAATAAAAACAATATAGTCACACAATGCACTCAAATTGTTTACATAATGTAAACTAAAAATGTTAATTCATGTTAATTTCATGTCAAAGGGTTTGTTCATGATCTCTAACCTCTTGAAACTATGTTACCCTAAGTTTCATGTCAAATTAGTCATTCAACAAACAATATTATGTAAGCAATATCAAATCATGAAAAAATTCAAATTACAAGGAATTTACAAATCAAGTAACCTCTCTTTGGATTCTCAATCAAATTGAGAAATTGAAGTATCCCTAGTTTGTGAATGATTTGGTCATAAGATCATTCATTTTTAATAAGAAAAGGGTACATGTTCATCAAGAATCAACCATAGTTGGAGTTAGACGTAATATATGTAAGAACTATTTCGGATAACAATGCTCTTCTTCTAGAATTAGCTCCTACTGCCAGATTTAATTCTAACTTCAAGATTGAGAACCATTGGCTAAAACATCCAGATTTCGTTAATTTGGTGAATATATGGTTGAGGTCTATGACTTTTGTGGGGACTCCTGATTATGTTTTATTTAGAAAACTACAGAACCTGAAGTTATTTATAAAAAGATGGAGTAGGGGGTTTTGGCAGTGTGAAGAAGGAGGAAGATGAGTTAACGGCCAACATTAAATTGCTGAATTTGGCTGAAGAAACTACAACTTTATCTGCAACACAGTTAGTGGAGAGATCTAACCTACTAGTCAAGTTGAACAAATTGAAGATTTTAAGAGCAAGAATGACGTTTCAGAGAGCGAAGGTGCAAGGATTCAAGGAGGGTGACAAGAACACGATATACTTCCATAGGATTGCCAATGTAAAGAAGAAAATGAGTCAGATAAGAAGTTTGAGATTCTTTGGTGTGGACGTTTTTAATCAGGAGGTTATTCAACAGGAAATACAACAATATTATACATCTATTTTCAGTGCTACTACTACATTGACGCCTTCTTTTGGTAACATGACTTTCAAGAGTATTTATACAACGTGATTGGATTGAGAGACCGTTTTCTGAGGAGGAGGTTATGGAGGCTATCAAGAAGTGTGGTGCTAATAAAGCTCTGAGACCTGATGGGTACAACTCAGAGATTTATAAAGCTTGCTGGGGAACCTTGAAGGATGATGTTTTGGCTGCGGTTAATGAATTCCATTCCAAAGTTAAGCTACATTGGCGCCTCAATATGTCTTTTATTAAATTCATTCCTAAGAAGGATAATCCGGCGACTATAAGATATTATAGACCTTTGAGTCTCATTAGCAACTTTTATAAGGTCATTTCTAAATTGCTTGCTGAAAGGATGAAAGTTGTTATGTCGGGCTTAATCTCTAAAGAACAAGGTGCATTTATGAAACATAAGAAAATCTTGGATGGCATTTTAATTGCTAACGAGTGTATTGATAGCAGATTAAGATAGAAGAAGCCGAGGATTTTATGTAAGATAGACATGCAAAAGGCATTCGACAATGTTAATTGTCCTTCTTTATTTTCCATCCTTAGGAAGAATGACTTTGGTGAAAAATGGATTCAGTGGATAAATTGGTGCGTGCACTAGTGCTCAATTCTCTATTTTGGTTAGCGGTAAGGCGACTAATAGAATAAGACCTTCAAAAGGAATTAAACAAGGTGATCCTTTGTCGCCTTTCCTTTTCCTTCTTGTGGTGGAGGTGCTCTCTATGATGCTTAATGAGTCCATGGAAGATGATAGAATTGGACGATTCCAGTGGCAACTAGTGGTCTCAGATCTCATCTCCAATTTGCAGATGATACTATTATTTTCCTTAATGCTTTAAAGGTACGTGGAGGTAAGGAGGTTTCTAATTGATGTTTGAAATTTTGACGGGGTTAAAGCTAATTAAACTTAGAGAAAAGTTCAATGAACAGTATTTGGGCGGATGATATGATTAATGACTTGGCTTTGGAGCTGGACTGCAAGATTGATGTTTTGCGAATTATCTATTTAATTATGCCAATCGGGGCTAATAAGAGAAATGTAAGAATCGGGATATTGTAATTGAGAGAATGAAAAAGAAATTAGCCGCTTGGAAGAGGAAATTTCTAAACAAAGTTCGGTAGAGTAACTCTCACTAAAAGTTCTTTGGAAAGCATAGCAACGTATTACATGTCTCTTTACTATTTACCGGTGGCTATGGAAAAAATCAATACAAGCTTATGAGGAAATTTCTTTGGGGTGAGGATGAGGACAATAAAAAGATGAGTTGGGTTTCGTGGAAGAAAGTGAGAAAACATAAAAAGAAGGGGGGATTAGGCATAAGAAGTTTAAGATTAAAAATTAGCAAAGTGGCATGGTAGATACAACAAAGAAAATCTGCTTGGTGGAGAAGGATTATGTGCGAGAAGACAAAAGAAGAGGAGTTTGACTTAGAATCAGCAGACTAGGGACCCTATAGGAAAAAAGCATGTGGTTTGAAATTTTGAAATCTCTGTGGATTTTTTTGATTAATTCTGCAATACAGTGAAGAGCGATCAAGCATTAGATTTTGGCATGACTCATGGATTGAAAAAGGTCTTTGAAGGATAAGTATCCAAGATTATACAGGGTTAGTACCGAGAAATTTGCTTCAGTGGCTAACATGAGGAGTAATACTTGGAGTTTTGTGTTTATAAGGGACCTAGACCCGGCAGAGTGCATCGACCTATTGGAATTGAAGCATGACGTGAGGAATGTGGCTTTAGTGCCTGCTGAATATGACGAAATTGTGGGGGATTGCATTGCTAAAGGAATTTATCAGGCTCTCTAAGCATCGGACGAAGATTTGATTGTCACGCAAGGTTACATCAAGTGAGCTAACTCCTCCTAAAGTTCTTTTTCCTAATATGGGCGGCATTGCATAACTCGGTTCCAACTAGGCAGATGCTGCAGAGAATAAGGGTGCAAATCAACTCGAATTTTTGCTTGTGTTGCAACGCCTGTATAGAAACACAAGATCATCTCTTTAATTTTCGTGAGCGAGCCAAGATCCGTGAACTATTTTTTATCCTCTCTTCGGTTGAGGTGGGTTTGGCTGATTTCAAAGGTGTCTTGTTGAGTTGGAGGTTAGAAAGGGTTTCTAAGCACATCAAGATTATATTGCATCTTCTTCCTTTTGCAATTTGTTGGGAGCTTTGGTTAGAAAGAAATAGAAGGGTGCATGGAGGAAGACCTCAGTCTGCGGAAGAATTGATTGTTGCGATCAAAATGGACATCTATCTATGGAGTTCATCTACGGAAGCTTTTAAAAAAATTTCAACGAATCAAGTTATCCATAATTGGGAAGACTTAGTTTTAATGTAATGGATTTTTTCTTTCTTCTCTTCTGGTGCCTGACGACGTTTTTGTATATATCTTGTATATATTTTTTTCCCTTTGATATATCCTTGCCATCTAAAAACAATTTGTTGATTACACGACAAATTTTGCACCATAATGCAAAGTTTTGCTGCAAGGGAGAGTTTAGGTAACATGCCAATTTGAATAAGGCCTATCTTGGATCAATGCTGGGGCATAAGGCCTATTTGGATCACCAAGCAAAATACGGCCCTACATGCTTCAAAAGAACAAAAATATATATACGGGCATACGGTGCTAGCACCGGATAACTTTAGGTCAATGCAACATTTCGAGTCAAACATATGACATATATTGGGTCAAAGAAGCAAATTTAGATCTAGAATTCGAGTCATGAGAACGCTTTTAGATTTTACTCTCCTAGAAAGACAGAATGGCATCATAATTCCAGTAACGCACCACAAAACCAGTTGTTATTGGAAAGGAATCATGCGAGAGACTTGATTCAGTGGGAAAGTATGACCATATCAACATCATCATTTTTTTTGATGGAAAAAGAGAATATATTGAAAGAGTAAAGGAAAAAGAGAATATATTGAAAGAGTAAAGGATATACAGAGAATTCTACCAAAGATAGAAATAAGAAAGGAAAAACAGATATGAAAACAAGCAAAGAACTACAAAAACATAGCCTGCCAATTAGCTAAAACCGTATGAGAAAAGATCAGGTGAACTATGTGGCCTGCTGCCGCTGCCCAAGAAAGAATTGAAGATTTGGCTTCATAGATAAGATCATCGTCAGTTTTGAAGAGATGATTAACATCAAATCTTCTACGATTCCTTTCTTTCCAAATATCAACATCATCATTATTCAAATTAAAGGAAAGACTATGCCAGCGAGAGCCTTGTAAGTTTCCCAGCAATAAGTTCTACAAAACTGGACCCACGAATGTCACATTTGGAAGTTGATAGACATACGTGCAATAACCTCGAAAGGAAAAGGATTAATGGGAACCTGACACAAATTAAGACATAAGGTGCTCAACATAAATGTGGCTGTTTGGTAGCAACTTTAATAGCACCTTTAGAAGGTGAGGAAAACCACTTTGATTGAGGCCTTATATTTAGATCTCTCATACGTACGGGCATACATATGCTATGGTAATGTGTAGTTTTGATTAACCGTTCCAAAACGATTTGGTTTAATAGTTCAAGTTCTCGGGTAATGAAAAATTAATATGATTGTAGTAATTTTCATAACAAACAAAATAACCACACAAGAATGACTGATTACAGCGGTTTAAATCTATACTTGCTTGTGACTCGGTTTTTGCTTAAACAAAAAGAGGAAGAATAAGGAACCGGTTCTTCATATGGGTCAACTCACAACTGCCTAGCTAGTTATACTCTTGATGCTCATTACAAAAAGTGGTTCCCAATTATGCTTCAACACAGTGACGGAGCCAGAATTTTTCTCAAGTGAGGGAAAATTCATATGGTAAAAGTCTCAGATATACTAAATTCGGTATCGCGTTTAAGGCCCCTAATTTTTTTTGACATTTTATCACATTTTAGTATTAACTAAGTGAATATCAAATCATAAAAAATTTGGATTTAAATTAGATATTGTAATTTGGATCGTTTTTTTTTTACGTCATACATCTGATGCATTTGTATTAATTTTACATGAAGTTTATAATTTTGACCCCATTAAAAATAAATTTTATATTTTATCAAGCATATTTTCCCCCACAAGACATGTAAATTACAAATTTATAAGCCTATATGGATGGGATTTCAAAAACAAGTGGGATCGACGGACCCCATTTGTCCCTACATCCATCTGTCCCTGCTTAACATGTAAAATTTACACATTTTACTTGGAGTTAGAACTAATGTTGGTGTTCATCACGGTTAAGCCACCTAAATGAAAAAAAAAATGTATTAATTGCTGCCAAAAGACAGAAAAGGAAGTCCAAAACAAGATGTTTGTTCAACCGAGTCAGCTCACCAGGCTGAGTTGAAACTAGGACTCTTCAACTCGTTCTCCTTTCAATGTTAAGAGAAGGAAGTGTTCGCTGCTCAGTGAAGCCAGCCTGGCGCAATTCCCTCCACACTATTAATCAAAAAACCAATGCAACACCAGGATCCAAAAATCAACTCCTAACTTGTAACGGGTGAGTCGATGTATTGTGCTCTAGAATCTACCGAGTGAATCCTACTGGGTGTCCAACTATCTTATATTTCCCACTTGGGTTAAAAGCTCACACTACCAAGCTCGACGTTCATATTTTGTATCTCCTGGTGGCAAGATTTAATTACCAACTTTACGATACAATGTTTGAGTTTTGCTCTATGGAAATAAAATTCTTTCTCCGCAGGTGTTTTCGGCAGGAGCTAAAGATGAGACTTTCCTTTGGGCCATTTATTTCGTTTATACTTTAGAACCATTTTTTGGGGACCATGGTTTATTTGAGGGGACCATGGTCTTATTAGGCCACCTTCCCTCTAGTTATAAGGGGTGTCCTAATGCGTTGAAATTACTAACCTACCCTTAACCTAATTTAATTTAAAACCAACCTAATAACCACCTCTCTCTCACTCTATATATAACCACCACCTCCTCCCACCATCACCGCCCATCACCGTCGATTACCACCACCACCTCCGACCATCACCACCGCCCACCGCCGTCGATTACCACCACCACCTCCTCCCACCACCACCGCTGATTACCACCACCACCACCTCTGATTATCACCACCACCAACCACCGATTACCACCACCACCTCTCTATATATATATATATATAGCTTAATTTAAATCTTTAGAAAAGATATTCTCACAAACCCATTACTTGTCGTTTGTTTTTGGTTGAAAAAACGAGAAGTAATCATCAAAATGAGTTGAAAATGGAAGTTGTGGAAAGGTTTAATGGAGGTTACAATGTTGAGTTCGGCACTTGTTCATCTCACAAGGCAACCGAACTACACATTGAGATGAGTTCGGTTACTTGTTCATCCTTACAAAGCAACCAGAACTACACCTTCGAGATGAGTTCGGTTCCTATATGCTTTATAACTATGTTACCAACCGACGAGTTCGGTTGTTTCGCATAAATGTATAAAACCGCCATGTAACCGAACTCTAGGGTTAAAAACATAAGAAAAAAAGTTTCCATGTAACCGAACCTTCTGCTTTTTCCATTATTTTTATTTCTCTTATAACCGAACTCTATCAACTTTGTTCTGTTATTTCGCAAAAAATCTTAAAGCCTGCCATGTAACCGAACTCTACGGTTAAAAACATAAGAAATTTTTGTTTGTTAAGTTCGGTTGGTTGTGCAATTGATCCCAAGTTTGCAAAACAACCGAACTTATTAAACTTAGTTCGGTTGGATCGCAAAAGCATGCAACATGCGAACCAACCGAACCTTATACACTTGGTTAAAATTTATTTGTACGTAAAGTTCTAAGTTAGTTGCGAACCAACCGAACATAACGCCGCATGTCGAGCTTCCATTAATATGGAGTTCGGAACTGCGTGTTTGGATCAAGCAACCGAACTACACCTTCAAACTAGTTCCTGTTACTTGTTTATCTCCCAAGGCAACCGAACTACACATTCGTATGAGTTCTAAGTTACTTGTTCATCCTCACAAAGCAACCGAACTACACCTTCGAGATGAGTTCTACACTTGTTCTTCATATAAAATAACCGAACTGTTCAAAATCCAATTCAAAATTTTACATTTTTGGGGAAGTTTTTACCAATTCAACATACATTATCTAAGTTTGGAGCATACTTGTTCACCCAAATACTCTTCCTCCTATTGTGGTTGATAAAATCCATCATTTGAATACTCAAAGGGGTGAATTGGAAAAAAAAAATTATTTTTCATGTTTTCTCCTCAATCTTCTATAACTCTACTCTCACAATAATTCTACTCAACTAATAATAAACCCATCTTTTAATTTAATCTCACTAATTATTTTTAACTAAATCATTTCATTAATCATAACCTAAAATTAATTAAGAGGGTAAATTAGGTATTAAATAAATAACTAGATATGGGGTGACCTAGAATTACTTCTAATGTCTTTACCCAAAATAAAACCATGGTCCCCCAAAAAAAGGCTGGTCCCCAAAAAACGGTTCATACTTTATCCACACGTTCACCTGGTGGGCTTGAGATGGCCAAGTTTTTTATTCCCTTAGCTGCGTTAATCGTCATTATTACTCATCGGTATCAAACTTCCTTTTCTGAGTGTCCGACCGTATGGACATATTTTCCCAGTAGATGGTGTCAAATCCTTACCTCGTCAACTTGCACAAATCGGGTAGCATCTACAGACCGGAACGAAATACGAACAGTTTTAACAGAGTTGATTCAAGAATTTCCTCCAGTCTGCACAAAACACTATCCGAAGAAGTCAACTTCAGATGAATCCCAACAGCTGCAAAGGGGATACCAAAAGTAACAAAACACGTCTCTTTGAACTCAAAATCTAAAAGTTATTGCGTATGCTCAAGAAAACACTAATTGTTGCAGAGGATTTTAAACTGAAGGACGAAAAATAAAAACCAACAATTGATTGAAGAGAACATGACAGCGAGAAATTTCAAAATGTGTTGCAGTCACTACAACAAAAACATACATGGATCATTCTTAAAAAGTGTGATCTAAATACTGGATGTTTGTGATCTTTACCAGTATAATCTAAAGGGTGATCTTTAGATAACAACCCTCCTGTAATGAAAAGTGTGATCCTACCCTATGCAAAGAACATAAGGTTTTGAGAAGTTGAGATCTAAAGACAAGGTTTTTAAAAGACAAAATTTTAAAAGTTGTGATCTTTCATCTGAGTTTTCAACCCAAATTTACAGAGATACAAACAATAAAAAACTATATTCCATTCATGCACCTGTAATTCAAATTATAACTGATATAAACAAAATCCAAAATTATATATAAATGGCAAATAATGTCATTGAACAGAAAATATGCGAAATTACACATTTTTGCTGAGTCTACTGATTTACTCGGATTAAATACACATCAAAATCGTAGATAAGAGAAACTAATAAGTGTTCGACAAGATATTCAATGAGACCATATAGTATTCCTTACATGTCTAGCATCGATTTATCTCCACAAGTTCCAAATTTTCAACCTTGAGGCTACAGAGAATAAAGTTATCCTTGAAAAGCCCAAGAGTACTTGCAGAATCCATAACAACCACGAGGCATTCATGCGCTTGGGTCCGCTAGGAGCCATTCCTGCGCTTGGGTCTACTAGGAGCCTAAAAAGAGCAAAATAAGTAAGCATTAGACACAAAGTTTTAAAAACTTAAAGAATTACGAAACTCGTCACTTTGATTATGGATTGCTAATACTTGAGAATGGCCCAAGAAACACATAATCAAACAAAAACCTGAGAAAGTAGATATAAGCTAGAGTAAAACCAGAAAACCAAATACGAAATTGCAGAAACAACTTTAACTAGAGGAAACCCTAAACAAACTCACATTCACAAGAGTACTGCAGGACAAATGGGTCACCAATTGATTTGAAGGACGATGGACTACTTTATCCGTTTGGAGATGAAATCTATGACTTGAGTTTTGTCAATTGAAGTCCGAGGTTTTCACAACAAATGCCATTGGCACTTCACCGCTTTTCAACTGGATACCTACGAATTAACCACTTCACTATTAATGTTTTGTTTTCAAATGTCACTTTCTAATTGAGCAAATGTTGAAAGGCGTAAAAAGCCATAAAGTTTGTAGCAATTTGGATGGTTGGGAACATATGCTTACGTAATCACAAAGTGCGTCAAGGATATCTGGATGTGAAAGAAGCAATTCTACGATTCTTCTAGAGGAACTGCAAATGTATAGATCAAATCATATGAAAATTTGGAACTCGAAATGCTTGCAGGTTCCTCTAGAAGAATGCAAAATCCAAACACAACATAAAGAAAACCCTCATTGTCGACATAACATAAATCTCCGTCTTCAGCCATCCTTCTAAATCTATTGTTGATGAGATCCCTTCTGCCCCTTCACCAAGATAGCCTGTACATTGACATATAAATACAACATTTAGCTTAACATTCCAGTTTTTTATCATACTAAATATCGTAACAACGAGACACAGTAAGACTAAAACCTCCAAAAATATCTAGTCTCAGTTAGCAATATCTCACCAAGACAATAACAATCCTTATCAGTGCTATACCTTTCATTATCGACGGCCCTTTTGCCCAAAGCTCCCCTTGCTTGCAAGGAGGTAAAGAAACACCCGAGGCGGGATCAACAATCTTCACTTGCATATTTGCTACCAGCTTCCGTGTTGAGCCAATCGACTACGGTCCTAGTATAATCTCGCTCGAAAGATTGCACAAAGCCGCCTCGGTTATCCCATACCCCTAAATACAAGAATTTATCACGACTTAAAATTTGTATACTAGTCAGGTAATTTGAACTGAACACACAAAAGAATGAACCAAGGACTGAAAAAGAGACATGTGTGAACACACATAAGAATGAACCTCTAAGCAAGACCATAGTGTAGATCGACCAAATCTTTCTAAAATTTATAAGAAAAAAGTTCCTAGTACCTTCATATGCTTCTGGTTCAACTTGTATCAGAATGATAGAGAGGAAAATAAACCAACATAAAATAGAAAATGAGGAGAGCATTCACCAATCACCATTGCAAAGAACAAGCTCCATTAGGCTATTTCCCGAAGCACTACAAGTAAAATCAACTATTAGTAACCAACTGCTCCCGTAAATTTAGTTAAATCATGCCATTAGTAATCATATCATGCATTGGTTGGGCCAACAGTTGTTGAGGGTAAAAATATTTAGAACAGAGCCCAATAAGTAGGGAAATAATATCCACACAATCAAGAAACAGATCAATAATTATTTAAAAAAAAAAAAAAAAAAAAAAAACACGAACCAAAATATATGAAGAAAAATGTAAAATGCAAGAACTCACAAAGATAGAATTCCTAAACCGAGACAAAACATCGTAATGTATCCAAAATAGAAGCTAATTTGGAAGAAGCCCGACATCCAAGTTTTCACATAGTAGTAAATAGAGTAGAGGTACGGGTAGATGGCAAATCAATGCGCCAGAGAAGAATAAACTCCATTGCCACGGGTAGTTTTCAAAGATTCAGCAAGTAATATGTCCCAAGGATTGTAACACATACGAGAACGACAACAAGAATAAGGAAAACCATTACATAAATCCAAACACCTAATACACTGCAAGCAAGAACAAGAGATAGAAATGGTAATATTAGATCTGGTTTTTAAGATATAAAAAAAAAAAAATAAAATGAACAAGTAAAATGTAGCTAGCAGGATACAAAATAAAACATAGCACTCATATGTATGTAACTTGCAAGAAAATCCTCATAGGATTGATTTAAAGAGGAGATACCATTTCTCAATAAAACACATCTCAAAGAATATGTTTGCCAAAGGGAAGAAGACCCCCATTAGTGAGCCTCACCGACGGTGTGAGATACCATTTTCTTCTCGGGGATTGGACGAGGAATGGTCTTGACACGACAAGGATTGTTTGGAGCATCACTCAGTTTCTTCCAACACAACAAAGATTACAAGAAGGTCCGGATGACAAAAACAACTACCATAGTTCCAAAAGGAATAGTGGCTAGAGATCCGTAGAATATGGCAATTGTATTGAGTGCAAAGTCAATCCCAAAGCACATAAATGGAAAAAGTGAGGCCATAAGGATCATCGACTTTATCCGGCTTTTACCCGAGAGAAAAAGAGTAAAAGACTCCGGAAGATATACCGAACAACGATGGAGCATAAAGATAAAGCAATCACGCGTAAACCAAACATTTCCTAGAGTAAGTCGAGAAATAAACGACGTAGGAACACAATCCTCCACTCACATAGCCGAAATGAACGACGTAGAGCATAACATACAATGAATGTGGTGACAATCGCTCCTCGTCTGAGACACATCAACAATTTCAGTGAAAATATTCGACAAAATTAGAAGGAAGATTAATAGAAAGAAGCGTCATGCGTAATAAATAAAGTTATTGACGAACATAAACAGAATAATGCAAATGTTAGGAGAAATGAGGATACAAGTTTCCCATCCCCACTTAACGTTTAACATAAGTAAAGGTCAGAGCAAGTCCAATTCATAGTAAGCTCATTAGAATAAGAGTTTGACACAATAATTTAATACTAATACCTCGTACATATAAAGTAACTAAACTCAAAGATATTACCAAAGACGTAATCATTATTTCCGTTTTCATGATTGTGAAGTTACTTTAACCAGAAATCCCTCCGTTCCTCATCCACAAGGACCACAACAGCATCACTATGAATTTACTTTAAGCAGCTCTGACTACCACATCTCTTAAATTCGATAAGTCACTCGTTAGTACACTTGATTTCTTTACGGCTCTCAGGAGAACATCCCAGAGCCTGGAAGAATGCAGAAATATAAAGATAAACACAAAGACAACAGACCGACAAATCTGTGAAACATAAGAATAAAAGGTCAACGATCAACAAAGACTTAAATTTTTTCTATTGCATGATCATCATCATATCATTCAATAACTCAAATTTTTAGAGAAACTAAGTAAATCCGCTAAATCTAAATGTCTTTAAATGGATTTATAAATCCGAAGTTCTACAATCCCAAGGGTCCAGTCATATTCGAAAACACCTTTTTGTTGCATGTCCAAATTCAGGCACAAGTTTATCGCAAAAACAATAAGCATACTAAGATTCCTAACCCTATAAAATGGGGATAGTATTGTTAAAAAATTTCAAAATCACATTTTGCTTAAATGTTATCTTTGCTTCAGAAGGATAAGTGTGACTCTAAGAACTAGACCATTAGGACTCTTAAACGTACTTCAAAATTCACAAATTTCAAAACAAAAAACACTTAGATTCAAATATAACACAATGAAATTCATTCAATTTTCTTCTTCAATCAAAAGTAATTAACTGGAATTGAATCAACCGAAAGAATGAAACTAACAAATTACGCGAGTAGAATTTTAATTACCTTAGAAGCATGTCTAGCTTTGAGTGCTCAGAACACAACCCTTGAATATATCTAAACAATTTATCGCTTGTTTTCCCCTCTTCCCGATTCTTCTTCTTCAATTTATTTTAATACAACAATTTTGGTACTTCCTCCATCTCTCGAAAATAAAATTTCTCAAACTCCGCAACCTACACACAAAATCAAAACCTTAGATATTGATCGTTATGTTAATCAATCGCAATGAAACTAGAGTATCAGGATATATACTTAAGAATTTACCTAAGAAAGTTCAGATTCGATGAAGATCTAATTCCCAAACCCTAACCTTCGACAGTCTAAATGAACTCCAAAAATCAAATTTTTCCATGAATCTGAAAGTATAAACACAATTACTACTGTTAAAACAGATAAATCAACGTATTGAAGAAGAAACTCGAAAGCTTAGGATGAAATTTTGATTTGGACCAAAATGGCGATATCCTTAAGAATTTACCTAGGGTTTTAGTTTTTCTCGTGGGATATTCGACAGAGAGAAAAGGAGAGGAGAGGAGAGGAGAGAGAGAGAAAGATGAAAATGAAGATGGACCGAATTTTTTCGTTTAAAATGTTTGACTGGTAGGTCACTTGGGCCCGGTCAAAAAGCTAATTGGACTTTTTTGGTGGTCCTCATTCTCGAGATCACAACTAAAGGAAAGTCAGTGATCTCGATTATAATGTTAAGATCACAAATCGACTATCGAAGTGATTAATTTACATCTAAGATCACACCCACTATAAAATTTGTGATTTTTGAATTATAGCCATAAAAAGATAATATTGATTCAGATGTTGTGATATATAGTATGTTATCTAAAGCATGTTTTGTTGTAGTGAGTGCAAGCTTCTTAGTTTTGTATATATTGCAAGGTCTCAAACGAAATACAGTGATTTTTCAGTTTTATCTTTCTCCATATCGGACATAATAACATCAACTTAAATTAATACTATAATCATAGGAACGACACATTAAACCGGGTTTTTTGCGACCTAAAAGGCTCAGTAGCAGAGCTGGAACAACTATTTTCATCATCTACCTATAAGCTTGTGTTAAAGTCTGAGGGCATCCAACTCAAAGCCAATTGGCAATGAGTGGAGCGGCCCTTCCATATTATATTTAAGTTAATTAAGCGGATTATAGGGATGTGAGACTATTTGTCCTTTCACACGCCGCCTCACGTGTAAGGCCAGTCACTGGGCCTCACACGTGGACCTACGTACGAGTTACCAATCCATCGGTAACAGGTGGACATAGGTGAATATTATATTTAAGTTAATTAAGCGGATTATAGGGATGTGAGACTATTTTCCCTTTCACACGCCCCCTCACGTGTAATGCCAGTCACTGGGCCTCACACGTGGACCTACGCACAAGTTACCAGTCCATCTGTAACAGGTGTACACAGGTGAGTGAATAAATCAGGGGGTAACACTTCGACCAATATCGGCACTGGCCTACACCCCGGGTGTACAAGTGACAAAGTAGGTTAAACACTTCGGCCAGTAACTCGGCCTACCCGGCATACGCAGGTCTGGGTCTTGAGATTAACTTTGATACCATGTTAAAGTCTGCGGGCATCCAACCCAAAACCAATTGGCAATGAGTGGAGCGGCCTTTCCATATTATATTTAAGTTAATTAGGCGGATTATAGGGAAGTGGGACTATTTGTCCTTTCACAGCTTGAAAGCTTGTTACACCCATTACACAAAGCTGCAAAAAAGTTTCAAAACAGAAAAAAACTCTTACATGCACGGATTGTTGTCGAAAGATAGGAATGGAAAATCCAAAAAGATAGTTGTTCAACCGAATCACTCGGGGGCACATCAACTCGTTATCCTTCCACTAGGGCTGCACAAACCCGACCTTACCCGCCGCCCGACCCACACCCGCCAGTTTTTACCCGCACCCGACCCTACCCGCGAAACACACAAGTCGACTATGACTAGTCCCGTCTGAAACCCGCCAAGTATTGGGTCGACTATGACTCTCCCCTTATAAAACCCGACCTACCCGCTCACCCGCCAAGAAATCATTAAGCCATCCATTACCCTTGGATTACTTCCCATCCATGATCCCAGCCGTTCAATCCTATAGAATAATAAAGGGTAGAAGTAAACACCTAACCCTAATCTACTCCTCGCTAATTTTCTCACAATCTCTTTCCTCTTCTCTTCACCTCTTCTCCCTCTCGCCTTGTTCACTCTTCAACAATAAGTTCGTAAATCGATTCTCACTTCAAATCACTAGCATCAAATTAACAGCGAAGGGTAAGACTAAGAATCATTGTAATTACTAGTTTTTTTTTTTTTTTTTTTTTATCGACATCATTGTAATTACTAGTTAGGGTTGTTTTTATTGTAATTCGGCTATGGAGTTGATAAATCCATGGATTCGATTAAGCCTTGAATTCGATTTGTGTCGCATGCAATAAGACCGTGACTTCGATTTGTATTTGTAAGACTTTGAAAGATGGGAGTCCAGAGTCTGATGAGAGGAGACTTTTAAATGTTGGGTTAAGATAGATATTTTATTTGTTCGATTCAGGGAGCATCATTAATAAATTTTGAATATTTGGGGACTGTTTAATTTGATTGATGCAAGAATTAGTTTGAGCTGCAAATTGATGAATTAAACCAGCCATGGGTTTGAAGAAACACTAGTTGGGTTTGGTTTATCAGTAAATTTGGTCTTTCAATTTCTTATAGACATAATTGTATTTGGGTTTGGTTTCTTTTAATGGTTGTAAATTTGCTATTTCAATTCAATTTCTTATAGTGAATGATGTTCTTTATGTGAATCGATTTTTTTTTTCATCAGATCTATTTTAAGACGGGTAAATCCATACTCCCGCCCGACCCAACCTCGCGAAATGTGGGTCGGGTGAAAACCTACCCATTTTAATGTCGGGTCGACTACGGGTGATAGCTTCAAATACCCACCATCAGCGGGTAGGGTGGCGGGTGAGTCCAAAACCGACCCACCCGACCCAATGTTCACCCCTACCTTCCACTGCTAAGAAAGGGAAGTATTCGCAGGGAAGTATTCGCTGCTATGTGAAGCTAGCCTGATGTGAGCTCCTCCAATACAGTGGTGGCCCACTAGTACAATTATGGTCTTTGGTCACGGTTGACCTCGCCACGGTTGTATCCATAAACGGGACTAAAGCTTTGTTTGTCCCGGGTAAATGTGTTTCCGGGAGCATTTCACATCTCTTTGGACACGGATGCATTTGACGCGTTTCTAATTCACTCGATCCCCACGATTAAAAGTTTTGAACCGCTTCGGTTCTTAACCTAACTTCTATACTTCTACACTTCCAATCCCAGTCTCCCATGATCTACTACAACTCCGTCCACCTTCTTACGTTTTAGGGTAATCATTCCTCTTTACCTCTTCGTCTCTCTCGTCATTCAATCGCAAATGAAAACCTTCTTCTATCCGGATGTTCGATCCGATATCACGGTCCCATGAGTAAATCCATCGGAAGTTCCGATCGAATCAATCGGTCAATGTTTCTGTTTCTATAGATCGAATTACATAGTTCGGGAAGTTTATGGTTCAAATTAGACGAATACTGGAGTAATGAACGGTTTTGCTATTTGATGGTGGAACCGGTGTTCCACTAAGCTTGGGTTTTTTCTCTGGTAAGTGTCTCGATGTCGTCATTTTTTGGACTCACTTTTGGTTAATAGATGCAATAATTTGCTCAAGTGTTGAACTAGTGAATTCTTTGTATATCAGGGTTTTCTGAGATCATGATGACACGTTATTTTTTTTTCCGATTTTAATTGTGTTTGAGTTTGAAAATACGTACCCTAAGATGAGCATTGCTACAGTGTGGGAAATCCATGCCTTTTCTCTTTATGTGAAAGGTAAACAAGTCTTTTCCTCAATTGTTAAAGAATACCCAATTTCTATTTCACCCAATTATTTTGAAGATAGATGATTTATCTATCGATTTGGTTGTTTTTTAAATTATTAGGGATTGCTATGTGTACTTTTGTTATAGTTATGTCTGAATGTTGATGTCAAATTCGAGGCCCTTCGCCCTTGCTGCAATGGGATGTTCAATTGTCGTTATTACCATGATAGAGAAACAGTTGAACAAAAATCCATTCTTTTTATGTTTTAGATTTACAATTGTTCTTATTTTGTTTGCCTGTAATGAATTATTTTTGTTTAATTTAGGGAAATTTATCTACCAGGCCGTCATGGTTTTGGCTAGATATTAGTTTTGATCTGGTTTATATAAGTGATTTCTGAAGTTGATAGTGAATCTTGCGTCTTTGTTAGGACAATGGTGGCAAATGATAAATGATGGTAGTGTTGGTATCTATTCACTCTATTGTTAACTTAAAATTTGTGTTCATCAGTGTAATGTCATGATGGATGCAACTAACTCTCGTGCGTTTGTGCCAACTCGTAACTTGTTACATTCATTATCACAATTCCTTGTTTTTACGTACATTGATTAAATCCTTTGGATGATACAATGTATAAGAAATTTGAGAAGTTTAGTAATTTGTTACATTTATTTGCCCAGTTATTGAATATCTTTCTTTTGCCCCAGATCTCGTAGACACTTTAAGCAAGTTAGGAAATGCATGCAAGACGTGGGTTTCCCGAGCCAATCTCCTCCTTTACTAAGGATATATTCCTTTACGTTCAATCTCCCCTCGTATACAGTTGTTGAAATTGAATACTTAGTGTCACGAAATTAAGTTGGGAAGAGTATGCTGGTTATAGGCTACTATTTGCTCGTTCTACTACTGTAAATTTAGTAGTGTTGGGGGTGTCTGATTTAATTAAAGGATCTTGATTTTTTGCTTTTGAAATTTTTTTTTGTTTGGTTAAGGGATGTAGTTCAGAGAGGAGGCATTTTTGTTGGTAGGATGCAACATCTTTAAGATTCGAGAGGTTCTATTCCTTCGCACATAATGGTTTGGCTTTTACTCCTAAAGCTATAAAACTGACTTCAAATACTTGATGAGCTTGTAATTTCCCATTGATCGAGAGAAAAAAGAGATTACTCCGTTAAAAACAAATGACGAGTGCAGCATGTTTTTTTTTGTACTAGTTTTTTTAGTAAGTTATTGTATGTTCTTCTAAGTGCCTTTTTGACTTGGGAAGATAAATGAATGAATTAGTGTTTATTTTTACTGCCAGGTTTTGGATATGTAAAGGCGGGCATATACCTCAAAGATTCAACTTATGTCTTCTTTGATTTTGGTCACTTGGTCTCGAGTTCGATTCATCGGTTTGATCTGTTCCATGTTGGTCTATCACCGCCAATTGATTCAGGTTTGAAAGCCATAATGTACTCTTCTTCTTTTCTTTTTTCTATTCGCCTTTAGAATTTGTCAATCTGCACCCTGGGGTTAATTTGGAGCCTTAGAATTAGATGTAAAATGGTTTTTTTGTAATGATATTATCATATTTACGCAAAGATTTGGTATTTCACTGTTTGATATTCGAATGCTTTTCCGCCATCTCACAGAGTTAATCACCGACTTCATTTTATAAACCTAAGTCGTGGCACTTGTAAAAATGAAGGAACATAAAGTTACGAATCTTACTTTGTGACTTGGGAGTAAAACCTTGCACGTCTTGTACAAATTGTTCGATTTGCAATATAAATTTAGGATATTTTTCTGTTAATTCCTTGCCTATTTTATATTGTTGGTGTACGGATGTCTCTGCAACAATGAAATGTATTTGGTTGTAACTTGATGAATATACTTGGTTATCTCACTACGTCAAGCTAACATGAAGCCTTGGTAATATAATCCTTGGTAATATAATCCCGTCCGTTTTACGATGCTAGACTAGTATCCTATTGTTGAACCTTGGTAATATAATCCTATCTCACTACGTGTTCTGTGACGTAGTGCATCAACCGACAGATTCCCACTTTGAGCCAAATAAATGAGTTGTTACCCCGCTATGGGTTATCAAAGAAGATATTAGCCTCGCTTATTAAACTGGTAAAGTGGTTTCTGATACTATATCTTCCTTCTCTCGCTTCTAATGCCTTCTACCAAAAACAAACTACTCTCTCTCTGGGGTACCTCTTTATATGTCTCGTGTCTATCTCATCATTTATTACTTCATTTTGGATTTCGGGAGTTTCGACCTTCAGAAATAATCTCAAAGATGTAGCAAGCATTTGTAATCGGTGAACTGAAATGGGGCATGAACTAGGTAAAGCCCTACTAGAACATTAGAAGTTACAAGTGAACCCGAAACACAAAATCGATTTTGTTTCTCGCCACTGCCTACTACGAGAAAGATAAGAAAAGTGAAAAATGAATAGCTTTCTTCTTGTTTTTGTCACTACTAAGAGATTCTCGCTCCTCGCTTTTTGTTTTGTGTTGTGTTGTTGACCTATACACTTGATAGTTGACAGGAAATCTGCTCTCTAATTTCTTTCAAGATATTTCTTTTTTTCAATGTTGATATATGGATGCTTTTCCGCCATCTCACAAGGACTTCATTTTATAATCGGGAAGTCGCGGCACTTGGAAAATGGAGGAACATAAAGCTATGACTTGGGAGTAAAACCTTGCACGTATGTATAAAATGTTTGATTTGCAATATAAATTAGGATATTTTCCTGTTAATTCCTTGCTCCTTTTTATATTTTTGGTGTATGGATGTCTCTGCACCAATGCAATGTATTTAGTTGTAACTTGATGAATAATGTTGGTTTTGCTTTTTTTTTTTGCAGCCAAGCGACTCCCCGCGGCAGAGTTTGGAGGAGCTTTGCGGTGTGAGTTTTCACGTACATCTTCGAGAAAACAAGACCCGGATGAGCACGCAAAGGAAGTGCAGTTGTCCGATTGTCCTTCCGAAACTTTGTTGGAGGCTTTGTACTCTACTATACAAATGCGTTTACATGCTTTGAAACTTGCTGATTTTATTGATGTGTCCTTGATATCAACTCGGTACATCCATGTATCAAGCTAAGTGTAAAATATGTAGATTTCAATGCAATATCAAGAATTTCTATTAAAAAAAATTCACTGTACGTTCTGCCATTTTCTTTTTTTGCTAGGCATAAAGATTATCCAAAATGTCCAAGTATCCTAGATAATTTGGACACACTGAATATTGCAAATTGGTCCCGGTGTATTTCAGCATCCCGTGACTAAAGAGTGAGCTTGTCACGGTGTACAATAAGAGTCCGTGACTGTTGAAGTTGTGGTCACGGTGGATTTGATGAATTAGTCACGAAAATGACCGTGACTAAATGTGTAGACCTTTGGCCTCGCAGCCTTTAGTCACGGTTTTTCAAAAATTATTTACCGTGACCATAAACTTTTGGACACGGTAAAATACCGTGACCAAAGGACCTTTTAACTTGGAACAGGTGAGTAAATCCACCTCAATGTGCAACCAGCTGAATGTCTTGGCGGCTCTGTTACTAGCTCAAGTGTTAATTTTGTTTATACGCTTTGTACTCACGCCAATCGTCGTCATTATTTATCAGTCATTAGTATAAAGACTCTGTTTGATGGATGTCTGGGCCATATAGGCATATTTTCACTGTAGAGGGTGTCAAGTCCTTACTTTGTCAACTTGCATGAATCCACTAGCATCGGAGACCCAAATGAAATACAATCAATCAGTTTCAACAGATTTGGTGTATTTAGAGTTGATTCTAGAATTTCTCATACTGCGTTTGACCGGAAAATAAAACAAAAAAAAATTGATTTCAAAGTAACAGAACAAATGTCTTTGAACTCAAAATCTCAAAGTGGTTGCGAATACTTAAGAAATACTAGAAAAAAACATTAAACAGTAGAAGACATGAAATTAGTTTCCCAGTGTGCTGTGTTGCTAACTTCTGATTTTGTCATAAATTCTCAAATAAATAATCTAAGTTACCGAGGAGATAACGAATGACTCCGGGTTTTCTGTTCAAAAAGCTTATGAGCAGAGCTGCTACAGCTATCGTCATCATCTATACAAAATTCAGAAAGCTTGTTACACCCATTACACAAAGCTTGCAACCCTAGATCACATAACTTTGTGCACTCGTAAGCAGTGAGACGTTCCAAATTTTTGCAATTCCTGCCAATAGCTTCCCATCCCTCTAGCTCTACCTCATCACAATTTTCCAGCCTCAATTCCCTTAATAAAGGGCAACTTTTTGAGATCGTTATAACTGCTTCAGTATTAATAGATCGAACCTTGTTCACTTCATAGGTTGATGAGATCAGTAGAGACTCAAGCCCACCACCACTAACAATCGCAATAATCCCTTCTGGTGTCAGTTTGCACCTGCATGCGTCAAGATGTCTTAGGGTGGGCGCACACCCTAGAAAGCCAACACCTGTTATCCTTTTGCAACAGTCAATACTAAGTGAACCTAGTTTGCGACAGTTTTGTAAGAGAGAGCTTATTCCTGAATCAGTTACCAAGTGACAACATGAGAGGTTAACCTTCTCTAAGGATGAACAGCATTTTGCCAGGGCCTCTAAACCTTTATCAGTAATATGAGTAGAGCGCAAACTTACATCTACCAAACGAGGGAACCAAGAGAATATTGTAGACAATTCGCCATCTGAATATTCAGAGCAATCATCTAAGCACAAAGATTGAACTTTGGATTCATAGAATCGTGGCTTTGATGCAACAATATCTGTTATCTTAGGGCATTGTCTTAGAGACAAATATTTGAGGCGTTGGAATCGATTCAGAAACTTACAAAGAACCGCAGGAAAGCTTTCAGGACTAATTATTGGATACGTATTAGAACAATAACGATCTTCCCACCATAAGGATTCACGATTGTTGTTCTGAATATAAAGCCATCGACGACAAGTTAATCCAAAGGAATTACGATCTTCTCTAGTTTCTAGACGCCTAAATATAAGATCTAGACAGTCAGCACAGAAGTTTTTGATAGAAGGTGAGATTCTCCAGATTTTGCACGAACTGTTCGCCCCTTTTTGTACTGCTTTTGAAGTATGGATCTTAACAGACTTTTGCTTATGCTTGCCATTGGATAACAAACCCATCCTTAAGTACCGTGAATTTTTCTTCAACTACACCAAAGCGGAACAATTGAACTATTTAAAGCTAAAAATAATACCTTTGGCTTCTTATCTCCCGCAAGAGGTGGTGGTATACAGATTTTAAAGGAGTCCAAGAAGTTCTTAAAGTTCTTTATTTAGAAACGGGTTCTGTTTTAGAGTATTATACTATTGAATGTTATTTCATTACCCACTTTTGTTAAGGGATTTTGTAACTTGGAGTCACAGACTGAGCCAATGCGAGAGACCTCTTCGGATGTATATTACAACAGTCTCATTTCAAAATCTTGTGCTCGCTCTCCGCTTCTAACTGATTCAGGTTACTCGCTGATCTTAGAATTGGTACGAGAGAGGTCAAGGAACTTTAGAAGTCTTAAATATCGAATATCTTCAGGTAACCCATTAAAACTTGGCTTGTACAGAAAGACATAACGACAAGCTTAATGAAAGCCTTGGGTAATATTTGAATCAGTGTGGAAGTGAGATAAAGGTGCCTTAAACTGATCAACGTAGAAACTTTCTGGAAATCAACACAATACCATAATTTCAGCGGTTGCAAGTTATATAGACCGATAACCGACTCATCACGTAGCAAAGCATGTTTTAACTTGGCAATAGAAGTTGGTACCTTTTCTAATATTGAACTGCTCATGTCTACTATATGCATGCGCTTATTACCAACTTCTATTGCTAAGTTAAAACATTTGAACACGCATAATTATACCTAATGGAAGGAGAAGGGATGAAGAAGAAGCCTGTTTTCTTCTTTCTGTTTCTGGGGAAGAGAATTTGCTGTGTCACATTTTTAAGTGGATAATGGAAAATTATAGCATTTTCACCCCCAAGTGCCCAACTAGCTAGCAAAACCCATGTAATCTTGTTTCCACCCCCAAATGATTTCCAATTTACTTAACCCACCAGACTCAGTTTACAACTCACTATAAATCCAGTTAATTTTTGTGCTCGTCACAGTTAACCCAACTAAATGAAAAACTCTTACATGCACGGATATTGTTGTCAACAGAAAGAAATGGAAGATCCAAAAAGGTGGTCGTTCAACCAAATCACCTCACCATTCTGAGATGGAACTAGGGAACATCAACTCGTTATCCTTCCCACTCTGTAGAGAAGGAAGCGTTCGCTGCTCGGTGAAGCCAGCTTGACGCGGCACCCTCCACTATAGTGGGAAAAAAACCCCAAGCCTATGCCAGGATTCTGAAACAAACACATAACCTGGAACAGGCGTGCCAATATATGTTGTGCAGTAGAACCTACCTAGTAAATCCAACTCACTTTCAGACCAGCTTAATGCCCCCACTTGGGTTACAAGCTCTAACATTAAGTTTTTTATACTTTTTATCCACGCATCACTATTTATTACTGTAGTTGTATATATACAGAATCAGTTTGCTAGATGTTTGACCTTATTGTCATATTTTCACTGTACATGTAGAAGGTGGCAAGTCCTTACCCAAATGAAATACAATCAGTTTCAATAGCATTCAGAGTTGAAGATTCCAGAATTTCTCTTAGTGAAGTTTGCAAAATAAATTGATTCCGAAATCTAGATATAACACTTTCTGATGAAGTCAAATTTACATGAATACAACAGCTGCAAAGGCGATAACTAAACTAAGGTAATAAAAACACATTTATTTAAACTCAAAATATCGAAGTTATTGTGCATATACTCAAGAAAAACTACCAAAAAACAAAAACAAAAAAATATTTGATTATTCGCAGTGTTTTGCGTTGCTAACTTCTCAGTTTGGCACAAATTGCAACTTGCAAGCTTGGACTAACCACTCAAAATCATTTAGTTTTTGCTGCTTAAAAAACAGAAGAGCAGAGCTGCTACGGCTAGAGAGCTTGTTACACCTGTTACACAAAGCTTGCAACCCTAGATCACATAACTTTCTGCACCCGTACACTGTGAGGCGTTCCATATTCTTGCAATTCGTTTATCTCCACCTCCTCACAATTTTCTAGCTTCAACTCCCTGAATAAAGGGCAACCTTTTGAAATCTTCACATTCAGTATTAATACATCGATATTCAATCCCACAACCACTAACAATCGCATTAATCCCTTCTGGTTTAAGTTCGGACCCGCTTGGATTAGCGTCTGTGCACACCCTAGAAAACCAATACCTTTTATGGTCAATCTTAAGTGAACCTATTTTGTGACAGTTTTGTAAGAGAAAACTTATTCCTGAATCAGTAATCAGATTACAACGTGAGAGGTTAACCTTCTCTAACGATGAACAGGATTTTGCCAGGGCCTCCAAACCTTTATCAGTAATATCAGTAGATTCCAAACTTACATCTATCAATTGAGGGAACCAAGAGAATATTGTAGACAATTCGCCATCTGAATAATCAGAGCAATCATCTAAGCATAAATACTGAACTTTGGATTCAAAGAATCGCGGTTTAGCAAAAACTGTTATCTTAGGGCACCTTCTTAGAGACAAATATTTGAGGTTTTGGAACCTAGTCCACAACTTAAAAAATGGTATTGGAAAGCTTTCAGGACTAATTTTTGGATATTGCTTAACATACCAATAACGATGACGCCACCATAAGGATTTTTGATTGTCGTTTTGAATTTGGAACCATCGACGACAAGTTAATCCAAAAGAATTACGATCATCTCTAGTTCCTAAAAACATAAATACAAGATTTTGACACTCACCGGGGAGGCTTGTAATACAAAACGAGATTTTACTGGTATTGCAAAGGCTACCATTACTACTTTCCCCTTCTTGTACTGCTTTTGCTTTTGAAGTATGGATCTTACCAGACTTTTTGTTGTACTTGCCAATCGATAAGAAACCCATCCTTAAGCCAAGTGAAATCTCTCTTCAACAAAAAATAATTGAAGTACTAAAGCTAAAATAATACCTTTGGCTTCCTTTCTTCCGCAAGAGGTGGGATACAGATATTTAAAGGGAGTCCAAGGAGTTAATTTAGAATGGGTTTCTGTTTTAGGGTATCCGCCAGCTGTTGAATGTTATTTCATGACCAAGTTTAGTTAAGGGATTGTTTAATTTGGAATGACAAACTGAGCCAGGTTCTTCTTGTACGTGTCTTTCTGACTGTTAAGACGGGAACAACGAATTCGCATGATATACGCTTGTATCTTTGTTTGTGGCTAGATCTCCTAGAGCTGTCGCTATTGCTGTTTGTGAGACACAAATAGATTGGATAGAATTTGGACAATAAATTAAGGGAAAATTGGGAATATGCCCCAAAATGACTGTCATCTTGGGGATATGTCCTAGGATTCCAGTTTTTGGGAATATCCATTAGACTAACGGTTTCCGTCAAGGAACTGTTAAATAGTCAGATTATCGTAAATGTGTTTGAACTTTCTATCTAATTTTTTCGAGCTCTGTTTTTTTAAGTATAATGTTGAATCTTATTTCATGGCGCCGTTTAGGTAAGGGTTTGTCAGACATGGAATGAGTTTGCGAGAGGCACTGTGCCGAGATATATGCAGGGAATTATTTATGTCCTGAAGGGACTTCCTATGGTGCAACAAAGTAGCCACTAAGGGCATATTAACCACAGCACTACAGAAATAAAAATAGTCAAAAATGAAAATGTTAAAGTGTCATTTTCTTAAACGTGTCTTCTTAACAAAGAACGATTCAGATTTAATAACTGAGGTAGAAAAGCTGAAACAACGTCAGTGTGTACCACCATCCAAAAGGTGTTAGGATCATGGTATCAAAATCACTGTCATATAAAAAAGAGAAAATGGGTCATTTTTCCAAAAAAATTTAAAACACGGTTCAAATGGACAAGTAAAAAAAAGTACGGGTGAAATAGCCAAAAAAAAAAAAAAAAAATAGCAAGATGAAAACTTGGATTCATCCCGCTTATACTTATAAAATAGCAAGGATGAAACTGGATGCATCATGTGTAAAATAAAAATAAGAAAAAAATATTTGAAAATGGACAGGATGAAACTGGTTACATCCTGCCTATTTTTAAATTTTTGTCCATTTAAATAGTATCTTTTTAATTTTTGGATATTTAAACAGTATCAAAACCTAAGTGTCTTTTTCACTTAGGAATTGTTGATTTTGGTCTTTTTTGACCAATTTTGTGTATAAAAAATTCAGGAAAAGAGGAGAATTTGAACACACAATTTGAAGAGGCTTTTGGGAAACTTGGTGTCTCTACCATGACCTCTTCTTTGCTTTTTGATTCAGAAAAGTAAACTGCAGTATCAGTTCTATGTGAGATAACCATTGTTTGTAAAGGCTTTGCATTTTCCAAAATTACTTTTACCGACCTCGACTTCCCAATAAATTGTTTAAAGCGAACGGATTTAATATGTAAAAATAAACATCCAGTATCAACCATATCAAGATTAACACTCGTCTTTTGTGGCTTGGTTGTGTTTCCCCTGAACACCAAAAGAGTCCTCGTCTTTTTTATCATCATCCCTCACAGCACCTTTATTTTCACTGTACCATTCTTCATCTTCTTCACGGCAACATGAACTAATCAACCAAATTTGAAACAGAAAAAGGTAGTCGGGTGTCCGAAGAACAATAACGGCAAATTAGTACATTATTGGTTAGCAGTAATGTAACCAACAAATTGGTTTGCCATTTATTTATCCACTGACAGATAAATTAACAAATGACAGAACAACAAATTCAAAGGCTTTACCATTCTAGAGTCTGTTTAATGACTCATCAATCTATGAAAGTAGGAAATACCATTAGGTCCTAGGAATAATATATTAGGGAGAGTCTAGTCCACGTTGACCCGATCATGTGTCTGTTTGGTCCTATTTGATAATATAAATTATAATTTGGTCCTAAAAATTATTGTTTGGTCCTAGGTGATGTCATGGATGATGTAAATGTCACCTTGTAGTGGCGAAATACCCTTTTGGATAAGGACCATATATATAGTCAAAAGGTAGAGAAATAAATCATTCTCGATTTACTTTCTCTCTCATCTTTTTTTTTCTAGATCTGAAATTTTTTTCTCCGCTTTCGATGTTAACGAGATGAACTCGTGTTGAACGAACCAAATCTGGCCGCTCGATGTTTATTCTCGATCTTATACGATGAAGAATGATGTTTTGTCAAGCTCGTGTTAATGAGATGAACTCGTGTTGAACGAACCAAATCTCTGCTTTGTTGTTTTGATGAAGAACCAAATCTCTTCATTGTTGTTTGATGAAGATGACGATGTTGTTGAAGTATACAAGACGATGAGGAGACGATCGATGTTGTTGAAGACGACGATGATGTTTATGATGTTAAAGACGACGATCTTTGTTGAAGACGACGATGTTGTTGAAGACGAACTCGATTTGTTTGTTAAGATGATGTTGCTGGCGGTGTTTGAAGACGACGATGTTGATGTTCTTTGTTGAAGACGTAGAAAGAAGATGAAGATGATGATGTTGTTCATTTTTACAAATGAAGTCTGCTTTTTTAGCTTTTTGTATGGACTTCATTCCCGGGAATGAAGTCTGTTTTTTTAGCTTTTTGTATGGACTTCATTCCGGGAATGAAGTCTGTTTTTTAGCTTTTGTATGGACTTCATTCACGGGAATGAAGTCATTTTTTAGCTTTTTGTATGGACTTCATTCCTGGGAATGAAGTCATTTTTAGCTTTTTGTATGGACTTCATTCGCGGAATGAAGTCTTTTTTAGCTTTTTGTATGGACTTCATTCACGGGAATGAAGTCTGCATTTTTAGCTTTTGTATGGACTTCATTCCCGGGAATGAAGTCTGCATTTTTAGCTTTTTTGTATGGACTTCATTCACTACACCAAAACCAGGATTTTCTAACAAAGGCAACCTTGTCACGCTTTATTTTTCAATCACGTATACACTGTGATAAGTCCTGTAACAGTTATAACTGTTATTAAATTTTGTATTCGTGAGAATAATTAGGAATATTAAATTCTTTTATTAGTCACAATAATATTTGTTGACAATTTTACAGACAATCACAATTATAAATCAAAGTGATGATTCCACCCAAATATTTCACAATATCTAAAACAACCCCAAAATTATAACACTTTGAATTTTTCTTGTCACTAATTTTCCCACATTTGTACAAACTAACAATTATATTTCATTTCTATAAATCAAAATATATTTTTCTTTTCTTTTTAATTTTCTTAATATTAGAAAACATGATCAAGACCAAGTCAACAAGTCATGACTTTATAGAAATTTGACTTTGACATATTTGCTTCTTCCGAAGACGGTGAAAATTACCAGACACCCTTATCGGAATAACTGCAATAAAAATTCTGAATATTGTGAAAATGACCAGACTACCCTTATCGGAAATAAGTAAAGTAAATATTACATCATCGTTAAAATGACCATATTACCCTTAATGGAAAAAAAGTGCAACAATATATTATGCAGATCAGAAAATGAACAGACTACCCTTATCAGAAATAAGTGAAGTAAATATTACATACTGTGAAAATGACCATATTACCCTTAATGAAATTAGTGCAATAAATATTGTGGAAACTGTAAAAATGACCAGACTACCCTTATCGGAAATAAGTAAAGTAAATATTACAGACTATGAAAATAACCATACAACCCTTATAAGAAATAAGTAAAGAAACAGACCGTGAAAATGACCATCTTACCCTTACTAGAAATAATGGAGACTGTGGAAATGACCAAACTACCCTTATCGGAAATAACTAAAGGAAATATTACACATTTTGAAAACGACCATATTACCCTTATTGTGAAAATGACCATATTACCCTTACTAGAAATAAGTGCAATAAATATCATGAAGACTATGAAAATGACTATAGTACACTTACAAGAAATAAGTGCAATAAATATCATAGAGACTATGAAAATGACCAAACTACCCTTATCAGAAATAAGTAAGGTAAATATTACAACCTATGGAAATGACTATTTTACCCTTAATGGAAATAAGTGTAACAAATATTCTGGAGACTATGAAAATGACCAGACTACCCTTATCATAAATAAGTAAAGTAAAATATTATAGACTGTGAAAATGACCATATTACCCTTACTGAAAATAAATGCAATAAATATCATGGAGACAATGAAAATGACCAAACTACCCTTATCAAAAATAAGTAAAGTAAATATTACATACTGAAAATGTCCATATTACCCTTCTTTGGAAATAAGTGCAATAAATATCATGGAGACTATGAAAATTACCAAACTACCCTTATAAAAAATAAGTAAAGTAAATATTAAAGACTATGAAAATGACCACTTTACCCTTATTGGAAACATATGCAATAAATATTATGGAGACAGGGGAAAATGACCAGGACTACCCTTATTGGAAATAAGTAAAGTAAATATTACAAACCGTGAAAATGACCATATTACCCTTACTTTGGAAATTAGTGCAATAAATATTATTTAGATCAGAAAATGACCCGGACTACCCTTATTAAAAATAAGTAAAGTTAATATTTCGTGATCGTGAAAATGACCATATTACCCTTACTAGAAATTAATGCAATAAACATCGGGAGATTATAAAATGACCAAACTTGCCCTTATCAAAAATAAGTCGAGTAAATATTATAGTATGTGAAAATGACCATTTTACCCTTACTTGGAAATAAGGTTAATAAATGTAATATACACGTGCAAATGACCAAACTACCCTTATCGGAAATAAGTAAAGTAAATATTACAAACTATGAAAATGACCATATTACCCTTAATGGAAATTAGTGTAATAAATATTATGGAGACTAAAAATGACCCGACTATCCTTATAGGAAATAAGTAAAGTGAATATTATAGAAAGTGAAAATGACCATATCGCCCTTCATCGAAATAAGTGTAATAAATATTCGAGACTATGAAAATGACCGGACTACCCTTATCGAAATAAGTAAAGTAAATATTAAATCGTGAAAATGACCATATTAAATAAATGAAATAAATATCATGGAGACTATAAAAATGACCAAACTACCCTTATCAAAAATAAGTAAAGTAAATGTTACAGACTGAAAATGACCATATTACACTTACTGGAAATTAGTGCATTAAACATTATGGAGACTGTCAAAATGACCAGAGTATCCTTATAGGAAATAAGTCAAGTAAATATTATAGTATGTGAAAATGACCATTTTACCCTTACAGGAAATAAGGTTAATAAATGTAATGGAGACTGCGATAAGGGTAAAATGGTCATTTTCACAGTCTATAATATTTACTTAACTTATTTCCGATAAGGGTAGTCTGGTCATTTTCTTTGTCACCATGTATTTATTGCACTAATTTTTAGTAAGGGTAATTTGGTCATTTTCACCGTCAGTGATATTTAATTTACTTATTTCCGATAAGTGTAGTATGGTCATTTTCACAATATCCATAACATTTATTGCATTTATTTCCCCTAAGGGTAAAATGGTCATTTTCACGAGACTCGTACTACTTACTTTACTCATATCCGAAAAAAGGTGGTCCGGTCATTTTCACGATCTCCATAATATTTATTGCACTTATTTCCAGTAAGGGTAGTATGGTAATTTTCACCGTCAGTGTGATATTTATTGCACTTATTTCGAATAAGGGTAGTTTGGTCATTTTGGTAGTCTCTGTAACATTTATTGCACTTATTTCCCCTAAGGGTAAAATGGTCATTTTACCAAACTTTAATAATTACTTTACTCATATCCGATAAGGGTGGTCTCGGTCATTTTTTACGGTCTCCAAAATATTTATTGCAGTTACTTCCAGTAAGGGTAAAATAGTCATTTTCACAGTCTATAATATTTATTTCACTTATTTCCGATAAGGGTAGTATGGTCATTTTCACTATCCACATGATATTTATTGCACTAATTCCTAGTAAGGGTAATATGGTCATTTTCACTGTTTGTGTGATATTTAGTGCACTTATTTCTAGTAAGGGTAATATGGTCATTTTCACAACTGTAATATTTATTTCACTTATTTCCGATAAGGGTAGTATGGTCATTTTCACTATCCACATGATATTTATTGCACTAATTCCTAATAAGGGTAATATGGTCATTTTCACTGCCTGCGTGTGATATTTAGTGCACTTATTTTCGAGTAAGGGTAATATGGTCATTTTCACAACTGTAATATTTATTTCACTTATTTCCGATAAGGGTAGTATGGTCATTTTCACTATCCACATGATATTTATTACTAATTCCTAGTAAGGGTAATATGGTCATTTTCACCGGTCTTGTGTGATATTTAGTGCACTTATTTCTAGTAATGGTAATATGGTCATTTTCACAATCTGTAATATTTATTTCACTTATTTCCGATAAGGGTAGTATGGTCATTTTCACTATCCACATGATATTTATTGCACAATTCCTTGTAAGGGTAATATGGTCATTTCCACTGTGTCAGTGTGATATTTAGTGCACTTATTTCTAGTAAGGGTAATATGGCCATTTTCACAACTGTAATATTTATTTCACTTATTTCCGATAAGGGTAGTATGGTCATTTTCACTATCCCCATGATATTATTGCACTAATTCCTAGTAAGGGTAATATGGTCATTTTCACCATCTCGTGTGATATTTAGTGTACTTATTTCTAGTAAGAGTAATATGGTCATTTTCACAATCTGTAATATTTATTTCACTTATTTCCGATAAGGGTAGTCTGGCCATTTTCACTATCTCCATGATATTTATTTCACTAATTTCTAGTAAGGGTAATATGGTCATTTTCATTGTTTGTACTATTTATTTTACTTATATCCGATAAGGGTAATATGGTCATTTTCTTAATCGTAATATTACTTTACTTATTTCCAATAAGGGTAGTCTTGTCATTTTCACTCTAGTAATCTTTGAACTCGTGATGTTCAATTCTGATGTTACAGGTTACTAGAGTTAGAAACTCAGGTCTAACTCTAGTAACTGATGTTCATCCGAATATGAAAACTCAGTTCTAACTCTGGTAATCTTTGAACTCGGGATGTTCAAATCTGATAAATTTCATTTTCAGTTCACCCGATGAGAAACTCGGGTCTAACTTTAGTATTCTTAACCTGTGATGTTTTCGAATCTGATATATTTCTTCTCCAGTTCACCTGAATTAGAAACTCAGGTCTAACTTTAGTAATCTTAACCTGGGATGTTTTCGAATCTGATATATTTCTTCTTCTATTCACCCGAATAAGAAACTCGAGTTTAACTTTAGTAATCTTCAACCTGGATGGTTTCTTCGTTCTTACCAAGTTTCGACTTAGAGTAGTCAACTCGCGGCCAGGTTTCGATTAAGAGCCTGGTATGCATACATTTATGGGTTCATTCTACCTTCCCTAAATCTGATTAAATCTAGTGCAATTCACATAACCTATTGTTTGATGTGCTTTTTTTTTATTGTCAACAATCTGCTGCAGAGACTTCTCAAAAAAAAGATGTTCCAATATGTCCTTGTGCCATTTTGCTGCTGGAGTTCCTCCACTGGAGAAACCAATATTTTCCGTAAGCGATCGCCTCTTTTGTTTTACTTCACATTTGTTATTATTCGCTACTTCTTATTGTGTTGGTGTTGGTGTTGGTGTTGCGATTGATGGTCCTTGTCATGGGAACCACAATACCTAGTATTCATACGCAGGGAGAAATAGACTTCATAAGTTTCGAGCATACGATTCTTCGGGTAATTCAAATTGGCAATTAGAACCTCTTTCTTAATATCCTTCTTAAGATGACCTGAGAATGCGATTGCATCTTAGAATGCGCCAGATTTTCATAAGCATTTTTTTTTCTTGCTCTTATAAGTTGAGATTTTCACTCAATCTAAATGTCTCGTTTAATCTGTTTAATTTGGTTTCTGCTGTTTTTGCAGATCGTGGTTACTACTCTGTAGAGACTGTCACACTTTTCGTAGCCTTGAAAGTTCGTTATAGAGATAGAATTACAATCTTAAGAGGGAATCATGAGAGTCGGCAAATTACTCAAGTGTAAGTTATGCTTTAATCTTTTGTTGTGATTAGCCTAAGGTTTGTGTTAGAATTAGAGCTTGGAATCCATTACTTGATTTGAGTAACTTGGATCCGTCTCAAAAGTTTATTGTGATTGTTAACCGCCTCCTCTTTGGTTTGTTTTGGGTCCGTTTATAGATTCACAAAATATCGCTTATGTAGGATTATTCTTTGTCCTGGATGTTTTCCTCTCGCATGTGCTTTGTACGTTCTCATGTTATACAACTCTTTAGTGTATCACATGTTGAGAAGAATTTATCATAATAAGCTGGTTTATGTTAGAATTAGAGCTTGGGATCTATTCCTTGATTTGAGTAAATACTGGTTTCATCTAAAGTTCAGTGTCAGCGTTATTTTTAGGTTCCTTGATTTTAGGTTACATTATTTTTCTTCAGCGTACTAATGACGTTTTTTCCATTGCAGGTTATGGGAGAACTTGTTGGGGTCGTTAAGATAATGCATCAACAGATCTCGGATGCCTTCGGAAATAATCCATTTAGTTATAACGAATTGATCATTATCACTTCGAGATAATTAACTACTTGGTCTATTGAAAGCTTTGAATTTATAGAATTTCTTAGTAGCATAGTTCACTTGCATTCTTAAACAGGCATCAGCAGAGAGACCAAAACAAAATTCTCCAAGGTTGGGTCCATCTCGGCTACTTGCACTGGATTTATTGAGAAGTTGAGCTTGTTTTTATTTGGTTGGAGCTCACAAGTGTTGGCTTTCAATTATTTTTGGTTAAATTTCATAATGAGCGAGAACATTGATAGTTTGTGGAGAGTTTGTAGATCCAGAAAATGTATGAATTGCAGTGTTTTGAATATATTGCAGCTCCGTGTTTCGTTGTAATCAGATTGCAGGCTCGTGTTTCGGTTGTAATCGTATGTGCGGGCCTTTAAAGCTGAAGCCCGGTCCATCATAATGACCTGGGCTACCCATATTTTTTATTTGTTATTAGAAAATTGTCACGGTTAATTGTGACTAGAAATTGTGACAAAAAGAGAACACGTGTCACCAATACCGTGTTGTTATAAATGAAACTAACACTTAAATGTTACAATGTCGTGACAAAAAGACACGTGTCCTCAAGTAGTTGTTGCTAAATTTTGGTAACATTTATATGTGTTACTATAACCAGTGACGAAAGGGGACACGTGTCCCTCGGCCGAATTGTTGTAGTTTTTGTGTAACAGTTAAAACCGTTAAGATAAATGTAACAAATATGACACGTGTCGCAATCATAAAATTAGGTCAATTGTGACTATTAATTATTGTAACGCTTTTTAAATGTGACCAGATCCGGCAATTGTCACGGATATAAACGTTACAAAACTCCATCACAATTATTAATAACGGCCTATTTGTCACAAAAAATATACCCGTTACAAATTTAATAAGTAACAGGTATAGCCTGTGACAAAATTCCTGATTTGGTGTAGTGATTCCTGGGAATGAAGTCTGTTTTTTAGCTTTTGTATGGACTTCATTCCTGGGAATGAAGTCTGCTTTTTAGCTTTTTGTATGGACTTCATTCCTGGAATGAAGTCTGTTTTTATATGGACTTCATTCCTAGAATGAAGTCTACATTTTGTTAGCACGGAAAATCTCTTACAAAAAAAAAAAATTAACATGGAAGGGTATTTTTGTCTATTTAAATATTTTTAAATAATTATGGACCAAACAGTAAAGGTGTTTGACCAAAGGACTAAACAGACATGGGCCCACCTATAAAAGGACCAAACGATATTTTTCCCTCTATGAAAATGGCGGACAACTTTTATCAGCTGATACACAATCACTTGCTAGAAATGAGAGATGCAAAGACCATGTGGTAAAGCACTAAAGCGATCAACAACTGTGAAAATATTCAATTCCTTGGTGTGTTAATATCAAGTTAGCTAAGCACAGGTAGGATCACATCACTTTGACCGAAACTACAAACAAACAAGCCATAGTCGCAATTTTTGGACTGAGAAACATAAAGCAGTTTTAGTCTCATTTTGTGGTTTCGTAAACATGAGCCGATTTTCAGATCATGTTCATGGTTTTGAATAAATTCAATCTGCTTCAATTGTATATGTCATGGTTTTGAATAATGCCCCTACTGTAATCAGTACCTTTGAAGAGCATTCTTAGCCCAAATCAAAGAAAGAGTAGGGGGATCATTAACAATAATTGCCGACAAACCACAAAATTCCAATGCCATTTAACTAAATGTGTTGACTGCGAATTTGTAAAGCTTAGAGTGGGAAGAAATCAAGAAACAAGGGATTTATCACTTGACCATGACCGCACACTAGATTAGCGTTAATGAGCACCCCTTGAAACTGAAACCCATGCATGAACACATTAGAGCCATGAGGACTTGAAGCTTGAGGAGCTTGCTTGCACCTGATTTGTGGAATATCAAATTTGCTGGAGGTTACATTTCTTTCTTTGTTGTTCCTTGGAAAAAAGAAATAAAAATAAAAATAAAAAATTGGTTGTTCAACCGAGTCAGCTCGTTAGGCTGAGTTGGAACCATGACACATTGACTCATGGCTGCCTCCGCCACTTGAGTATAGGAACATAAACCACATTGAGTAATAATTTTCAAGCACGGCACGTCCAATTTAATGGCCCTTTCTAGCTCGTGATACCCTTGTAGATTAGGCCAAGGTAAAGAAACATAAACTACATAAGAGTACTAATATTCCTGCCCAAAAAAAAAGAAAAAGAGGGTCTATATATATATATATTTCTTTCTTCGCAACCAATTAAGTTTCACACGAAAGAATAAACATCTGAAAGAAAAAGGATAATCAAGGTCTCTAGATATTGTAGGCGCCGTAAAACCTTTGCCATGGCATTAAGGATTGCTGGTGAACACATGACGAGGAGGATCTTAATTTCAAACAGTTCAAAGAAATCATTGGGAAAAGCACAGAACTTCTTTTCTTCCAAGAGTACCGATTTCCAGAACACCGGCGATCTCCATCAAGATCATATTTCTAAGCAAGTGGATGAACTCCGGGAAGATGTACACCGTATATATTCACGTTTAAATTCGGTACATATATCATTAATAATTGTTTATGCCAACATATTGTTAATAAGTTTACGTAGATACTGCATCATCCGTTCTATCAACTGTCAAGAGTTGGAGGACAAAGAAGAGAGATAAAATTGGAGGACAGCTAATTCTTTTTATGCTCGAAGTCAGTTTCGCTTTGAATTCAGTTTTTCATGTCTGTCGCTATATTCTGATAAATTACGTAGATGATTTAACTTAAAATCTTTTATATTGTTTAAGTTCAATTTTATATTTCTTATATTTTGGTCTTGGTTATAAGAATATAATTGCTACCCATTATTCATAGCCATGTCTCGTGATTATATCTAAAGACTTAAAGGCCTAGATAAATAAAGCTCCCACATTAAATGGTGGTGAGGAAACCTTCATTTCCTATTAGTCGTTTTTTGAGTTTTGTGAAACGAGTGTTTTGATGAGGACACTTGGCAACATATAATTGATTTAAGAAAAATAAGGAAAAAATTGAAAAAAAAAGAAACCAAATTCAATTTGAAATTCATATGCTTTGATTATGGCATGCCCAACCATATATATATATAGCCTAAATTAATTAGATTTCCTAACTTACGCATGCAATTCCAAACTTAACCGTATATAACGCGTATTTAATTTAAGAAAGACTAGTAGTGCGCCCGTGCTTCGCACGGCCTCAAATTTATCAACCCAAATAAAAATTAAATTGCATGAATACGCTGAACAATTTGTTTTTCATTAATCAGGGTTGCAGGAGGAAGAAAAGCTCACTAAACACCAGTCAGCGATTTATAAAATGTGTGAGATGCTGGAAAACTTGTTCTCATATGGATCTCATGGTCATTTTCGATACAAAGTAAAATGGCAGATGATTATAACATCTTTTTAAGGAGGCCTTTAAAGAGTAGGTTTTCTGTTTTATGTAGTGTTTTCCTCTTAGAATTGTAGTATCGACTGTATCGTCCAACATTGTTAGGAGATCTAAGCTCCCCTACTTGAGGCGTGTGTAGAAGAATCCTGCAGATAAGATAAGAGGAACTTCACTTCAGGTGTACCGATGATACTTCACATTACGCAAGTATGGTAAAAGTTAAAACAGTACCATTACTATGCCGTGGTTGTACATACACATCTGGTTTTGTTGGAATGTGCTCGCACCTTTATATCCCCTCTAAAGGTGCATTTTAGTGTCCACACGGGGATCTGGTTGATTTACTGCTCCCTATGTTGGGATTTAATAACCACTTCTTGGCAGTCGTGAGACTACATCTCATAGGCTTCATACCTACACGTCTGTCTTGAATTTCGTACTTCAGTTGTGCAAAACAACCGTACCGCCAAAGTCTTTAGCTCCGATAAGATCACAAATGCATATTTGATAATGAGCTGTATAACTGGGAGAGTTGAGCTGCATAGCTGTTGTTGTCTTTGTGTAAATATAGCGCAAGTGATTGGAGCATGATTTCGTGCTCCCCCAAGCTGAACTTTTCGTGCCATGTGTGGTTTGCAAAAACGTAAACTTTGAGCTGCTGCGGAATGAGCTCCCCAAAGATGTAAGCTTTGAAATTGGGGGAACGAAGCTGTATCCTGCTTCATGACAACTATATCCGTAAAAGTAAATCAATATAAAGTGTTTTTATGCTGTGAAGTTTTAAATTGCGGATAAGGAAAGGGAGACAACCTTGTTCAAAACCTCGCCTCTCCATAATCTCCTTACAGAAATATGGCAATTGACTGCGTGCTTCTTTGTAAGAACCTTGAAGCCGCTCTCTGGCAATCTGGCACTTTATGCCAGCGATAGTTCACCTCAACACTAAAATGGAGTTTTATATAACAGTAACGGTATCCTTTGGCTTGTTGCTCGCAATATCTCTATTACGATATCTGCCAGCCAGTTTGTCGTAGCTTAATGTCCCGTTGTTAACACAGACCCATCACATGTATGCGATATTCACTTATAGATACAATAAAATTTCATAGAATTTTGTTAGCTTCATGTCTACATGTTCACCATATATAATTCTGAAGAGGTTACATCAAAAAAGCTTAATAGGTGTGTTTGATAAATCATATGTAGCATTCAAAACATCTTGTTAAATTTATATTATCATCCGAAGAATATTCTGATACATGAAAAGTCGAACACAACAGTAAGTTAATTCAGAATTCATTGTAGCTTAAATCAGCAAGAAAAATAACAGGTTATAGCATCTACATTGATACTATTCCCTCCGTCCCACTATTAGATGACCTAGTTCAAGTTTGCACAATTCTTAAGGCAAGTAATGGAAATGAGACTTTTTAAGTATTTTTTACAATTATACCCTTACGGGTGATAATTTGTAAAATTTAGAAATGATTTATCTCTCAAACTATACCATGGATTTTCGTAAACTTTGTATCATTGAAAAGCATTTTAAAACACCTACGCAACGAGTATAAATATGAATATCAAATTATACATATTTCTTATACTTACGATAATCATTCAAAAGGATAATTTTAGAAGATTCCCTTGCTTAATGAAATAGGTCAACTAATGATGGGACAAAATTTAAAACTAAGTAGGTCATCTAATGGTGGGACGGAGGGAGTATAATACAGGACACTTAGTAACACAGAGAAATCTGATGTCTACATTGCTGGCGGTTTGATCAATAGATTGATTAAAAGAAGATGAGTTTACAGGGAAGAGAACTTGAGTATAAATACTCGACTGTCTCAGACTTTCACTCACTAGACACGAATACGTCGCACACTCACAAAACCTGCACCCACATATCAAATGACACTCATTACATGTTATTACCCTCCCTCAAGCTCAAGGTGGCTTGAAGGACAACTTGAGATTGCACTCACATATATAACCTGCACCCACATATCACATGACACTCATTACATACACACGAAAGACATACACATAAGAAATTAGATGGGACCTGTTGTACTCAAAGAACCAAAGGTGTCAGCACGTCCACAATAATTGAAGTAGGAGAACAAGCGTGGCTAGTACAATAGATTGCGGAATGTTGAAATATCTCCAGCCGAACGTTGTAATAAAAAGTGCAATTTAATTCACATTCCTTTACTAGAAATTTCTGAAGAGATAACCAAGTTGTACAACAATTTCACTAAGCACCATCAGCATAGATCCATGTCGCAGAAACAAAGAAATGCCCCTATAAATCGATCATCGGTTAGTGATAAGGCCTCAAATTTGCTTCATGTCGATTAGTTGTAGATACAATTGAAGCGAGATATCAAAGCTTAAGATAAAGAGGAGTAGGCAGAAGCATGCAAGCGGTTGGTGTAGCAACGACATGATGTCGCAGTAAAACTTTTGCATACCAAGTAGTAGATGCGATTGGATAGAAGAAATAAAGCATAAGTGAGTAGCTAGTATTCTATTGAAGAAGTAATTAACCAAAGTGAAATAGCATCGGTAGTACATGAAGTATTATATCTCCATAATGGAACACCCCATCAATGAGTTATCAGCACCATAAGTTGTTGCAGGTGTATAAGAAGTATTTGCGCTGATATATGATGAGCAAGCAAGACAGTAAATTCGTTGACATACCCAGTACAAGATAAATAGTTACTATAAATCTGCACCAATCTGATGATGTAGATGCAGAATCAAATGTAGTTGAGCTTGTATCTGAGCTTTGCATCCAATAGTAGGATTTTCCATTCACCCATCACCGTAACTTGCAGATTATTAAGTATTAGGAACCATGAAAGAAAATCTGAAGATAAACCAATTCACTAGATGGTTTATCTATTGATTATCTTTTCTAATCAATTCAATTGATCAAATCATTCTCAGTTAAACATGTAGACATTCATTTATTGAATGTTAATATGGTATCAGACTCAAAAATTAATTTCTGAGGGTACCGATCCTAGCCTGTTTCTTCATCAAAACCACCATTACTTCCATCTTCAACAATCATCACCACCATTAATCCATCATCTTCTCCATCAGAAATAGAAATTCGAAGGCTGATTTGATTGAATCATCTCAGATTTGCAACTAATTTGACGGATCTATGTGTTTCTATCTACATCAACAACATCAGTAGGTAATTTTCTTCATCCACCTCCATTAATGGTGTTTTCTGGTAGGAATTAGGGTTTTGATTTGGTTTGATACCGCTGCTACGTCGACAAACAGGATTAAGTATGATTTTTAGATTTGAAATTTGGTTGAATTACTTGAGCTCTTGATGCTTTTGGTTACCGTTTTTCGTTTGGAGCTGGATTCATTTACATCAACTGATTCAATTCAAGTTTCTGCTGGTAATGTCCCATTCTATGTCTAGATTACTTCAAATTTAAACTCATATGTTCAATTTCTACATCGCTGGCTCAACTACATCCAGTTTCATCTTCAACTGCCTTATACATCATAATTAGCATGTGTTTTGCATCTAATTTCTTCATCAAGATCTGCTGTTCTTGTTCCCTGATGCCATGAGAGTCTGAGCGTGTTCTAGTCCGCTACACCAAGGTCTAGTTAGGGCGAAACTTAAAGTCGTTCCACTGATTGGATTCAGTAGAAGGTTGAGAAGTTGTTGTTCTCATATCTTACTTCAAGGCAGTCCTCACATGTGTGTTGAAGAATCTTGCATTTTTTAATGGTGTTTCTGCAATTGAACATCGAATTGGAGATGCTGAGTTACATTAAGTACAGATTGGAGTTCTTTTGTTAAGTTTGTATACACTCAGTATGCAACCTAGTGTTCAGTTTGCATATGTGTTCAATATGCAACCTATTAGTCTTCTATTTTTCATGCTTCTTGAATAATTAAGTTGAAGTTTAGCTTCAATGGTGCATTTTACTTCTTTTTCTTATTGTGAGTGAATAATCCAAACTGCTATGGCGTTATGGAGAATAATCAACGGATAATAATATGGTTGGAGACTTTGCTTCCTTCACGGTGCACTGCTGCTGCCAGTTTAGATAAGAATTTCCAGCTCTTAACTCTGTTTAGTATTTGCGCTGGTCAGTTGAAGTTCAAGAGTATACACCACTAGCCGCCGCCACTTGCTCTTTTTCTATGTGTTTAAATTGATGGAAATAGCTATAGAATGGTGTTCTAGAGTGCAGTCCAATTATAGTTCCAGTCATGTGTTGGTTATCCAATGAAATATGAATTTTTCCTGCCGATGCTTAATACTGTTCAGTCTTTGTTGCTGCTTTGCTAGAGCTACATTTTTCATGTGTTGAGTGAACTTCTTGAGTGAAACTGGGTACTGGTAACCAACGTACATTACTCTGCACAGCTGGGATTGATACAACTGTAGCATAACTAATGACTGTTTCACGAGTAACATCCCCTCTATCTGCACTTTATATATAGTTCCCTGAGTTGGTCAGATTGGTGCTGGTTTATCTTCGGATTTTGTTTCATGGTTATCATTTTCAAAAACTAATCTAAACATTTTTGGGGGAGGTGCAACACGTGAGGAGAGTTTTTCTACAATAACTTTCACTTGGAATTGATTATTTCCCTTAGAAATCAATATAAAAAGATCAAATAAAAAATTACCTTGCGAATGCTTAATTACTTAAGAAAGGCGCTCCAAGAGAATGATTTCTTCTCTTGAAAGAATGATTTCTTCTCCCGAAATAGGATTGTAGACCTGTATATGTAGCAAGGACATGATTAGGATGAAAATCCAGTCAGTTTTAATTAGAGAAAGAGGAGATATTAGCATCAACCTACAAATGCACATATTCTATATACACAAACTTAAAACTCACTGAAACCCATGGGTACATTCACTGTTGGGCCTAAGGTGGATGGAGTTTAGATATACCTGCAAAGTATTGGTACCAAATTCGATATCGACCACGTATACCACCAAAGAGAAAAATAAATTCTTGGATTTATGTAAAACCAAAATCATCAAAAGGTATAGTGAAATAGATTATGGCGTTTCGTAAATGCTGCATAAGAAGTAAATGCCTCTGTAATGGTTACTTGCGTCTGATCATGGCTTTCCGTAAATAACGATTATGGCGTGCCCTCCAGTTTCGTCAACAATGGCGTCGGCTTCACAGATGCCGCAGTTCCACGCTTTCCTCTTCCAGTGGTACACACCATTGCACAAACATAACCTGTTTAGGCTCGCAAATGAAAGTCGCTAGATGATCTCCCCTACTGAAGGTAGCTTGCTAGATAATATTCTCTAGGGTATGTTTAGATTAGTTACAGCGGCTAGGGAAGAGAAAAATATGAGAGAATAGGGAGGAAGCGTATAGAATAAAAATTACGGTATGGGTTTTGTTTATTACGATTAGGCTTGATAAGCTTGGGTTTTGACCACCCACCCATACTGTGCGCAGCAAAAAACATCGAAAAGATCTCAAAACCCAAGATTCCTATTGGTCTATATTCTCTCACGTGGGGCATAAGCTCTAGAATTGGAGCTGTGTTCAGCTTTTAACCACAACTCTCTAAATTGGACTCAAATTATATATCCAACCTAAGACTTTCATGAAAGTTCCTCTCGGCCATTTTATAATTTGTCTGTTGCTCACAGACTCCTATTTCACGGTCCAAAGCCTACTTAATTCATGCCTTTACAACTCAAAGTAGATCAAATCGACGTAACTCACTATGCGTTTTCTACTGATTTTCGTTTTGGACCTCAATCGTATGGACCAAATTACAAATTGAAGCGGGGAGGAGAGCTGAAGCCAGAGCTTGAAGGCAAGGAGGCAAACATAGCATCACGAATCAGTGCTTTGTGGTACATTTTGTCGTTCAAACGTAATACTGAACACAGAGAATTCAATTCAATCAACTCAAGTAGGTCTCTTGATTTAACACATTTTTTAAACATAGTTTATATATATTATAGCATTAGCATAGCAAGCCAAATAGTTACTGTATACCCCAGCCGTAAGATTTGTATAAAAGGTGAGGACACCTAGCAACATATGATTGGTTTAAAAATTACAAACTTAAAAGAAAACATAACTTACAGTGTTTGGAATTTTATGCAAGTCCAAATTCAACTTGGAAAGTAATTACTACATTAGGACTATTTTTTCCAAATAAATATATAAAGCAGAAAAAAATCCATTATTTTCTGCGAAAATAAAAGAAAAAAATAAATAAAATTTGCCAAAATCCTCCACCTATTTAATGTATTCTCCCAGCACACATCAAATCAAAAATGCATTGACATGGGCGGGGCGAACCCCACGCACACCAAGTTAAAAGGAAAAATAAAATAAAAATTTGCACATAATTTGCACCTATTTAATGCATTTGCCTCGCCACATCAAATCAAAATTACATCTCCATGGGGTGGGGCGAAGTCTCGCGCACACCAAATCAAAAGTAGGAAATACCATTAGGTCCTACGAATAATATATTAGAGAGAGTCTAGTCCATTTGACCCAGTCAAATGTCTGTTTGGTCCTATTTGGTAATATAAATTTTTGTTTGGTCCTAAAAATTATTGTTTGGTTCTAGCTAATGTCATGGTGATGTAAATGTCACCTTGTAGCGCCAGAAATACCCTTTTGGATAAGGACCATATATATAGAAAAAGTCAATAGAAAATATCTTATTTCAGATTTACTTTCTCTCTCCTTCTGTTTTGAGATCTAGTTTCTCTCCATTTTTTTCTTCGGAAAATGGGTCATTTGTCCAAATATTTTTAAAACCTGGTTCAAATGGACGAGTAAAAATTAGTATGGGTGAAATGGACAAAAAAAAAATAGCAAGGATGAAACTGGATCCATCCTGACTTAAACTTAAAAAATAGCAAGAATGAAACTGGATGCATCCTGATGTAAATTAAAAAAAAAAAAAAAAAGTATTTGAAAATAGGTAGGATGAAACTTTTACATCCACGGCTATATTTGTATTTTTGTCCATTTAAACAAAAGATATCAAAATCTAGATGTCTTTTTCACCCAGATTTGTTGGTTTTGGTCTTTTTAACCAATTTTGTGTTTTTTTTCTTTTGTTTTTTCCGTGATGCTCATGAAAACGATGAAGAAGGATGATAATTTTTTGGTTTTTTCTTCTATGTAGCTACTGTTGATGTTGAAGAAGATGATGAAGATGACGGAGATTTTTGTGTTTCTTCATCATTTGTTGCTGCTGCTATTGTTGAAGAAGATGGAGATGATGAAGACGGCGATGATTTTGTGTTTGTTTCTTCTCTATTGCTGCTGCTTTTGTTGAAGATGATGTAGACGATGAATATGATGAAGACTATGAAGATTTTATGTTATTTGGATGTATTTTTTTGATTTTGATGTTGAAGATCTTGATCTTGATTTTGTTGCTCGTGTTAAAGATGAAGTTCTGCTGCTGTTAAAGACGATGATGTTTACATGGGGATCTTGATGAGGAAGTATATATGCAACTTCCTTCAGGATATTCGACTAAATATCCTGGTAAAGTGTGTCGACTCCATAAATCTTTGTATGGTCTTCGTCAAGCTTCTCGTAATTGGCTTGCAGGTGCTCTTAAGGCTTTTGGATTTGTATAGTCTTATGCTGATTACTGTCTATTTACCCTACGACGAGGTGAGAACTCAATTAATGTACTTGTCTATGTGGATGATTTAATTATTGCTGGGAATAATTCCGCTGTTATTACTGCTTTTAAAGCATATTTAAGCCGTTGTTTTCATATGAAATATTTGGGAAATCTCAAGTATTTTCTTGGTATTGAAATGTCTCGAGGAGCTGGTAGTCTTTTTTTATCTCAACGGAAATACACCTTGGATATTCTGCCTGAGACTGGACTTCTTGGAGCAAAACCAGCTTCTTCACCCATTGATCAACATCATCGTCTAGCTCTAGATGCTGGATCTCTCTATTCTGACTCATCTCAGTATCGTCGGCTTATTGGACGTTTGATTTATTTGAACATTAAACGTCCTGAATTGTGTTACTCGGTGCATGTGTTGTCTCAATTTATGCAGTCTCCTCGGGTATCTCATTGGGAAGCTGCTCTTCGAGTTCTTCGTTATCTAAAGGGCCATCCGGGTCAAGGGATTGTTTTACTCAAGGATAGTGCTCTCCAACTTACTGCTTATTGTGATTCTGATTGGGCCTCCTGCCTACTTAGTCGTCGTTCGCTTACTAATTATTTTATTTTTTTGGGAGGCTCACATATATCTTGGAAGACAAAGAAGCAACACACGGTATCTCGTTCTTCTGCTGAAGCCGAGTACCGTTCTATGGCTCATACTTGTAGCGAACTCATGTGGCTAAAGGCATTATTGAAATCTCTAGGTGTGTTTCACTCTCAGCCTATACGTCTTTACTGTGATAGTCAATATGCACTTCATATTGCTGCTAATCCTGTTTTTCATGAACGCACAAAACATATTGAGATTGATTGTCATTATGTACGAGATCAAATTCAATCCGCTCTATTATTACTTCTCATGTTCGCACAACCGCTCGGCTTGCGGACATTTTCACCAAAGCTGGGGTCGTCCTCGCCTTGAGCTACTTCTTCGCAAGTTGGGCATTCACGATCTCCATGCTCCAACTTGAGGGGGAGTATTAGGAGATATTGTATATTTATGTATATATATATATATATATATATATATATATATATATATATTGTTTATATTATTAGGAAATAGAATAGTTAGGAAAGATATTATTTTGAGTTAATGCTAGCAAATACGTTTTTAGTCATCTTCCTATTTAGTCTAAGGGAATACAGATTTTATAACCAAGTTTTTCATAATAAGAAAAGGTTTTCCCTATTTCCCACCCCATTTTTCCTATTTCCCATCCATTCACAATTTTTAAAGTTAATCTACTTTTCCATTTAGTTTTTCCCTATGTACCACCTACGAAAGTCAAATCAAGTAAGACCATGATTTTTTGTTTGTCTTCTTCTTCCTGGTTGATTAAAAAGGAAATATCATTAAGAATCCAACACGTTAGAAACCTTTGTAATATATTAGATATTATGTTGTTTCCTTACTTAGGTTTATTCTTGTGATACTCTCATTAAACTGTAGTATTCTCATTTACTGTGAGATACACTTTAGGTGATATAATAACGAATGGAAAGGGAAACCCCTTTCATGGGAGTTTAACCATTATCCAAGATGGTATCAGCCTAACTCGATCCATCAATCCCTCTTCTTCTCCTACACAAAAATAAATGGCCGGTGAAAAGAAATCGTTGCATCCAGCCTTTGCTGTCACCAACATCAAAACCCTCATTCTCATTCTCCTGGACATCAAACAGGATGAATATTCTTCATGGGTTTTTCTTTTTGAACTCCATCTCCAAGCTCACAACCTGGTTTTTCTTATTGATGGTTCAACAACCCAAACAGATCTTGATGCCGATACCGTTAGACAGCTAAACGCTTTTTGTCTCCAATGGATGTTCTCTACCATGGCCAAACATTTGATGCTCATCGTTCTCAAATCAGGCAAAACTGCTAAAGAAATATGGGATCACCTTAATTAAGAAGTTATTCAAGACAATAAAGGCAGCCGCGCAGCAACCCTTGAAAGTAAGTTCGTTAACCTTAAATTCATTGAATGTAATGGTGTTGATGATTACTGTGATAAACTTAAGTCGTTATCCGATCGATTAAGTGATCTCGATTTCCCGATGAATGACAAGCATTTGGTTATTCAACTTTTCAATGGCCTTCCGGAGGAATACAACACTGTTGCCTCTTTCATCCAACAGTTTATGCCTAGTTTTGATTCTGCTAGATCTTAACTACGAACGGAAGAAATAAGGCGTTCTCACCAAACCATAGCTTCTACATCAACGGCAAGATCTGCTGCTGCTGCCTCCCATATGCATCGCAACAACCAGCGGCAAAACCGCACCAACAACAATAGACGTGGTTCTCGTCCACCCTCCAACGACAATGATTCGACCCTTGGTCCAGCGGCCCAACCACCTCTTCTGCCAACTTCCAGCATGCATTACACAGCGTCCCAACCACCTCCAGGCTATACCCGTGAACCCAGCTACCAGCCTCACTGGCCACCATACTGGCATGTACCTCCCTTCACGTACCCTACAACCCCTTCCTGGCAACCCCGTCGACCACAACCACACCAACAGCGCTCGCAACGCGCACGGTCACCTGGATTGGGTGGTGGCCAAGCTTACTTCACTCCAACCACTGAAGTTCTCCAACCCGATGATATTACAGAGGCATATAGCTCCATGAGTCTTCATCCTCCTGATGATGATTTCTACATGGACACCGGAGCTACTACACATCTCACTGCAAATCTAGGTACGCTACATAACGTTTCAACTCTAGCAATGTTCATTTTATTCTAGTTGGCAATGGCAATAGTATTCCAGTTACGGATAGTGGTACCAAGTTCATACATCTTCCTTCTCGTCTTCTTCAGCTCAAAGATACCCTTGTTGTCCCTGACATTATCAAAAACTTAGTGTATGTCCGCAAGTTTACTACTGATAATCATGTGTATGTTGAGTTTGACCCATCTGGTTTCTCTGTGAAGAATCTAATTTCGAAGAAGACTATTCTACGATGTGACAGTTCTGAAGAGCTCTATCCTATCACCAAGTCCATCATATCTCCTCCTACTCCGCCCCTGCCTCAACCTATCTCTCTTGTTGTTGTGTTCACTAGATGTTTGGCATAACCGGCTTGGTCACCCAGGCAAAGCTATATTAGATGTCTTACGCACCAAAAGTTTTATTTCGTGTAATAAAAATTCATGTTCTCAACTGTGTCATTCTTGTCAAGTTAGCAAACATGTTAGATTACCATTTTTTTGAGTCCAATTCCAATACTTTTGCACCCTTTGATATTATTCATAGTGTCTTATGGACCTGTCAATCACATGTTGAAACAAGTTTCCGATATTACCTCATTTTATTGGATGATTTCACTAATTATCTATGGTTTTATCCTTTAAAATTCAAATCTCAAGTTTAAACCAAATTCTTGGAATTTTACCCTTTCGTTAAAACTCAATTTGAGCGTGACATCAAAAGCTTTCAATGTGACTTAGGTCGTGAATTTGATAAATCGTCTTTTCATAATTTTGCTCATACAAATGGCTTTGTTTTTCGTTTCTCTTGTCTACAAACCTCTTCCCAGAATGGCAAGGCTGAGCGTATGATTCTTCGAGTCAACGACATTACTCGTACTCTTACGTCTCATGCCTCAATTCCCTCCAAATATTGGGCGGACTCTCTTAACATGGCCGTCTATCTTCACAATATTCTACCCACCAAAATTCTACATTTTCATTCTCCTGTTTTTGCTCTCTATGGTCGCCAGCCCACATATGATCATCTTCGTACATTTGGTTGTCTTTGCTATCCTAACCTTTCCTCCACTACACCTCACAAACTTGCTCCTCGTTCTACTAAATGTGTCTTTCTTGGTTTTCCTATAAATCATCGTGGCTATCGTTGTCTCGATCTTACCACTCATAAAATCATCATCTCTCGTCATGTAACTTTGACGAAACTGTTTTCCCATTCGTAACCTCTACTCCCACCAGTCCTACAGATTTTGAATCCTATCCCCCTCTTATCTACCACTCTTTTGCTGACAAACTTGCCTACCCGTCAGCAGCTCCCTCATCCCCTTTGTCTGCTGTCCTCAGTTCCCCTATTCCATATACTCCTCCCCACAGGCGCGGACCTACAGTGCTTCCCACTTCTTCCGCTACCACCTCTACTAGTACGGCTCCTACTAATTCGACTGAACAGCCTACAGTCTCCATTCCGTCTGCCTCCACTAGTCCGGTCTCTCCAGTTCCTACTCATGTACATCCTCCCACTATTACGGCTCCACCCATCCCTCCTCCTTCTTGTCCGGTCACTCGGGCCTCCCGAGGCATTTTTTGTCCCAATCACAAACTCAATCTTCATGTCCAGTCCAAATATAAGATCTCTCTGTTGCCTCGCTCCCACCTATATTCTCTTAGGGACCCTAACTGGAATGCAGCCATGCTAGATGAATACACTGCCATATTGAAAACTAATACTTGGGAACTAGTTCCTCGGCAACGAGATGCACATGTTATTCGTTCCATGTGGCTTTTTCGCCACAAATTTCATGCCGACGGTTCCTTACAGCGTCACAAGGCACGCCTTGTTGCAAATGCTAAATCCCAACAGGTTGGAGTTGATTGTTTTGAAACGTTTAGTCCGGTTGTCAAGCCAGTGACTATCCGTACTGTGCTTACTATTGCAGCTTCACGTTCTTGGCCTATACATCAGCTAGATGTCAAGAATGCATTTCTCCACGGGGATTTGACAGAGACAGTTTATATGCATTATCCTCTGGGTTTTGTTGATCCTGAACACCCTAATTATGTATGTAGACTTCGCCATTCTCTTTATGGTCTAAAGCGGGCACCTCGTGCATGGTTTCAGCGATTTGCCAAGTTTATTACCAATTGTGGTTTTCGGGGTAGTGCATGTGATCCCTCTCTCTTCGTCTACCAATCCGGATCCGAGATGGCATACTTACTTTTATATGTTGATGACATCATTTTAACAGCAAATACTGATCATCTTCTTGGCAAATTTATTACATTGATGAAACGAGAGTTTGCCATGACTGATCTTGGCCGGCTGCATCATTTTTTGGGTATTTCTATTAACTGCTCATCTTCAGGCCTCTACTTGTCTCAGTCAGTTTACGCGCAGGACATCATTGCATGTGCATCCATGATAAATTGTAATCCTGTGGCCACACCAGTTAATACCAATTCAAAACTCAGTGCAACATCCAGTTCTGTAATCGAGGATCCTACTTTATACCGAAGCCTGGCTGGGGCTCTTCAGTACCTCACCTTCACTAGACCGGATATTACTTATGCAGTTCAACAAGTATGTTTGTTTATGCATGATCCTAGGGAGCCTCACATGCAGGCCCTTAAGCGGATCCTTCGTTATCTTCAGGGTACTCTTGATCATGGCTTGTTCCTGTCTGCTACTACACTCACTGGATTAAATGCTTATTCTGATGTTGATTGGGCGGGGTGTCGGGATTCACGTCGATCCACTTCCGGCAACTGCATATTTCTAGGTGATAACCTAGTTTCCTGGTCTTCTAAGCGTCAGGAAACTGTCTCTCGCTCAAGTGCCGAAGCTGAATATCGGGGAGTGGCCAAAGCAGTTGCAGAGACTACTTGGCTTCGCAACTTACTTCTTGAGCTTCATCTACCTCTACAACGTGCCACTATTGTATACTGTGATAACGTCAGTGCAGTCTATATGTCTGATGATCTTGTTCAATATCAACGCACCAAACATGTGTAAATTGATATACATTTTGTTCGTGATCACGTTCGTATTGGTGATATTCATGTACTGCACATCCCCTCGGAAAATCAATATGCTGATATTTTTACCAAGGGCCTTCCACGACAGCTATTTACTCGTTTCCGTGCTAGTCTGAGCGTCTTCTCTTCTCCCGCTCCGACTAAGGGGGTGTAATAGATTAGATATTATGTTGTTTCCTTACTTAGCTTTATTCTTGTGATACTCTCATTAAACTGTAGTAATCTCATTTACTTTGAGATACTCTTTAGGTGATATAATAATGAATGGAAAGGGAAACCCCCTTCATGGGAGTTTAACCATTATCGAAGACTTTGGTTAGATTTATTGAATTTTTATAGTACTACATCTATATGAATTAATCGTTTAATCATCACTAACCAAGATTCCTTTATTAAAAACCTAGGAAAAAAATATCAAAACCCTAAATGAATCTAATATCCAAAAGGATTTCTATGATTGAAAATCTAGTTTTCCATCAAGCATAACCCAGATCCATTTATACACCTGCTTAGGTGTACTAAGCCGAAGAAAATCATAATACGAACACTTGAAAGAACAAAATTGTTAGCACAGACAAAGGTTGCCTGTGTGTTAAGGCTTAGCAGAAAGGAAAAGAAAGGCATAATTAAAGATCATAATTTGTGAAAGAGGAGTTTCGTATGTGTACAGAACATTCAAATGCTTTATCCATTTACTTGGTCACGTGTTGCATAATTTCTCAACACCTAGGCTAGAATTGATACTTGATATTGCATCAGGATCAACAATCTTTGTGTATTTAATGAATCTTTCCTCATTCCATCCACAAATGCCTTTTTATTTGCTCGGTAATGAGCTACAAAAATGTGCTTCCATGATTGCTCAAATATGTAAATCACTGTATTTTTATTTAGCTTGGTGTAGTGGTGCATTGTGGAGGTGAGGAAGAACATGTAATGGTCGTGGTAAAGATGGAGAAAAAGTCATCTGTAAATTAGGTTTTTATGTTTAGTTGGTGGATGATCGTAATGTTGGTTGCAAATAAAAAGTCAAGAGATGGTATTTAGGAGATATGAAAATTAATATGGATGGTACATAGGATTATTGGGGATGAGAATTTATGTTGATGGGAAATAGGAAAAATGAGGGTGGGAAATAGGGAAAACCTAAGAAAATCTTCTGATTTCTCTACCTTGTGGTTTCATAGCCTAAGTTTTCTGGAGTTTCAAATTATTAACCGTACCAATATCTTGGGCTACAAACAAAGGCTAATTTCTTCTAGATTTCTGGCACAACATTGTCAATAATGGCTTCCACAGCCAAGTGTACCTTCTCAAGGTTATCTCAGTATACAAATAGAGTAATATGACAATTAACGACTACATCCACCAAACCGATCAAGAACAATGAGAAATGCGTCTTTTGAACCAAAACTAGACAGGCTAGAAATGTTGAAATACTAAAAGATGTATTGAAATTAAAAATCAACGATTGATTAAAGAGGTCATGATCGAAATAAATTTGTCAGTGTGTTGCATAGCAAACTTCTATTTAGACTTTGTACACACGCCAATTGTCATCACTATTTATTTTTCTGGATGTTTGACCATATTGGCATATTTTCTCTGTACAAGGTGTCAAGTCCTTACCTTCTCAACTTCCACGAATCGACTTGCATCAACAGACTCAGATGAAATACAATCAGTTTTAATAGCATCCAGAATTTCTCCTAGTAAGGTTTGCTAAAAAAGATTGATTCCAAAGTCAAGCTACAACAGTCGCAAAGGAGATGACAAAGGTCTCAAAAACACATGTATTTTAACTCAACATCTCGAAGTTATTTACACATACTCAAGAAAACTAGAAAAATAATAATTTATTAAACAGTAGAAGACATGGAATTAGTGGAGCTGCTACTGCTATGCAATCATCAACAATTAATCTATGTTTTATTAGCTAGCCTTTTCAAACATTAGAACACTTGGAATTGGGACGCTAAAATGCGTATGCTAAATGAGAAAGTCGGCTACATTGCTGAATGATGGTGCATTCGTTTTCCTTTCCACCCACAAAGATATCTTCGTGTCTTTTGTTGTTGCTTGTCTAATTGAATGATTTCCGAGGGATGCTCAGACGTCGGAGGATTCTTAGAGTTCTGATGAGCTGGGCCAACAGCGGCAGTAGTGGTAGTAGTACTGAAGTCAACAATACGTTTGTCGAGCCAAGAGAAGATGTCAGAAAAGACAATCTCAATGTTGTGGTCGGGCTCTCCAGATGTGAGAGCATGCCACATTCCTGGGTATAACTTAAAAGTCTTGTCTTTACTACCTGCTTGCACGTACAATGCTTTACTCACTTCTGGATCCGTTACTATGTCTGCTTCTCCGTGCAGCACAAAGAATGGTAATGTTACCTCATTTAAGGTGTCTTCAAGGCTCATGCTGGTCCTGAGCATCTCTAGAGCTGTTTTAAGCCTAGGTTTGTCTTGATATATCAATCTGTTGTTCCTTACATCTTCTCGTTTAACTGGGTCTTTGAAGGCAGAATCAATAACATTTTTCGTGGGGACAATCTTCCACTTGGGTATAATATTTTCTATTCTTGTCAACATCTTAACCACCATTGGGTGTGGTTTCAGCTTCTCTGATATCTTACACATGGGTGCGACAAGAACAGCACCATTCCAGTAAGTCGGGTCTTTTTTATGGATGAGGAGTGCAACTGCTCCTCCCATCGATTCTCCGTATAACAACCTTGCTTTGTCCTTGTACTCTTCCTCATCACACACTGATTTGAAGAAGTTACTGCAATCTGTTACAATGTTGCTGAAGTTTCCAATATAGCACCGGGCTCCGCTTGACCGTCCATGTCCTTCATAATCAATACCTATCACCCCATATCCTGCAGATGCTAGCCTTGTCCCACAATCTTTCATGGAAGCACTGCATTCCATGCCATAACCATGGCAGAGAAAAATAAGGGCCTTTGGAGAAGAAGAAGGTAACCACCTACAACTAAATAGCTGAACTCCTCTTGAATTCCTTACGTACTCCTCTCGGTACTCTATATCCATCTTTGTATTAATTAACTCTAAGATCTAACAAAAAATAATGCTATGATAAAGGAAATAATCGTTGTGAATTTCTTCTACAGTGCCAGGCCTTATATAGGCTTCAAAATACTAGAAAAAGGAAATCAATAAAACTAAGAAATAAATCAAAAAAGGAAACATAGCCTAAACTATGGATTTTAATAGAAGTACTAAAGCTCAAAATAATACCTTTGGCTTCTTTTCTTCCGTAAGAGGTGGGATACAAATTTTAAAGGAGTCACGAAGTTCTAAATAGAACGGGTTTCTGTTTTGGGGATTAACTTGGAAAGACAAGCTGAGCCAATGCGGGAGGATTCGGACGTATGAGTGGGTGCAGTTAAACATGTTATTTTTTTTCACGTGTCATTGTGACTGTTAAGATGAGAAGAACAAGCATGAGACGCTTGTATCGTTGTTTAAATTCTTGTTTGTGAGACAATTTCCTATTGCTCTTTGTGAGACACAATTTGGATGAAAAATAAATGCACACGAAAAAATTGAAACTTGTAAGAAGTTTTAGGGTTCAAATTGCTAGCTAACTCACAAGAGACTTTCCTACTACAGAACTTCGCAAGTCAATTAGTATACCATAATCTACTAAGTGTGTAGACAACCTTGGGAATTAGCTTATGCGGTTAAAGACTGTACGTAAGGATTGCCATTCTTTGATTTGACATGATCTATAATCTACTGATAATAATAACTCGCCCGGAAGGAAAGAATCATATATAGAGACCATGAAGTGAGTTTCCTGACAGCTGACTTAATGTAGAGACGGTAGATATCAAAACTGTATATTTTAAAATATCAGTCATAGAATCTTAGTGGCACCAGCAAGGCAGCACCTCGCTATGAGAAACATAATGGCGCACCCCTCACCCACACTAATTTTGAGTAATAGTTGTCCATAGAGTTACTTCTCTGCAAGACGATCAAATTTCTTGGAAATTCTCTCTCTGTTGAACACTACTGGCTGGCTGAGTTGCTTAGGAAGTATGCAACTCTATACATCGCACTGATCTTTAATTACATACATATGAATGCTACCAAACAGATATCTTTATCTACTGATAAAGCTGAACTTGTACCAACTCTGCTGCCAAGAAAAATTGTTCGAAAATGGAAAAAAAAAAAATGATTGCTCATTTAGCTTGATTTAACTAAGTTAGCTTAACTTTTCTATCAAAAAAAAAAGTTAGCTTTAATTTGTTTGTCGAATTCAGTAGAGAAAGTTGGAAGTAAAAATAATTTTCCATGTTTGTTTAGTAACCTTACATATAAACACATATGCACGTACAATATGGTTGGCACTCGGCTGTATCCATTTCTTCCAAACAGAAAAAGTGGTCCAAAATTAAACATGAGTGTGAGAGATAAACCCTTATGAAGAGTTCGAAATTAGGCTTAATTCTTAAAAATGCCACTCTTGGAAAAGGATACTTAAGTGCCACCCTAACTCCAAACCCACCAAAAATGCCACTATATGACATTTATGCCCCTAACATAGAGGACCCTAAGTAGTTTACTATTATTTCTAACTTTTAAAAACTAAACTAAGTGGTTTCCGTGCAAGGGTCCGGTAGAAAGGGTCCGGACTCTTTACTGGACCTTATAATTTTTAGAAAAAATATTAGAATTTGAATAAAAAATTAAAAATCATTTTTTTTATTTGTATATAAGTATTAAGGTCCTGTGATAAAGGTCTAGAAGACTCTTTACAGGACCTTAGTGGACTTCAAAAAAGCCTTCCGTTGAAAATAAAAATATTAAAGTAAAACAGTTTTTTATTAATGTTTATTATTAGGGTCCAATTAAATGTCCAGACTTCTTACCGGACTCTTAGGATAATATTAAAATAACCTTGTTAATGGTATTAAATAAGCTTTCAAGTAGGAAGATCAAAGTCAGGACCTTTCGAACCAGGGTGGGGACGTTTTTTCCATAAGGCCACCTACACGCCAGGTAGGTGCCAAGTAGGATAATAAAAGTCAGGACCTTTTCGATCTAGGATTGGGACCTTTTCTCCACCAGGCCACCTAGGCGCCAGGTTGGTGACAAGTATGATGATCGAAGTAGGGACCTTTATATTCCGGGGGTGAGGACCTTCACATTACTCCACCCCTTACACCTCCGTTACACAGCACAATTGTTGTGAGATAGGTTTTATTTAAATATTTTTTAAATATAATATTAAAAGCTCTCCTGTTATTGGTTAATTTGGGAGGCTATAATTGCCGTGTGTAAACTTTCTATTGGTCAATTTGCGCGGCACCTTTTGACAAAACCCTCATTGTTTCTTCTTCCTGCTCTTTCATCTTCTTGAGGTTCTACTGCTCTATTAGGATCCTCTCTTCTTATTAGTCTTGATCTATATCTTAGTATTCTTTTCTTCTTCTTCTTTCACTATCTTATACTTTTCTTGTCTTTCTTATTGTGCTCATATCATGGTAGCTGCTACACCATGAAAGCTAGGTTTTATATTTTACTAATCATCCAACCGAGATAGAGAAGGTTAGCTTTAATTTGTTTAACTTTTCGATCAAAAAAAAAAAAAAGTTAAGCTTTAATTTGTTTGTCGAATTCAGTAGAGAAAGTTGGAAGTAAAAATAATTTTCCATGTTTGTTTAGTAACCTTACATATAAACACATATGCACGTACAATATGGTTGGCACTCAGCTGCATCCATTTCTTCCAAACAGAAAAAGTGGTCCAAAATTAAACTTGAGTGTGAGAGAGAAACCCTTATGTAGAGTTCGAAATTGTAGAGACTAAAATCCTGATAAGGAAAATGTCATGAAGGACAAACAGAAATTTGGCAGTGTGTTACATCGCAAACTTCTAAGTTTTGCACATTCTGCATGATTAAATTAAATTAACTCTAAAACGAACTACACTTGATAGTTTCATACTTTCATCATAAATATCAGTGAGATGACAGATCATATCGGATTTTTTGCCCTTGATTAACTCATCAAGAGAGCTCTCTGAGAAGACAAAAAAGAACTACGGTAATTCTCCTGTTCTGTCTTTTTCTGCATTCTCCATATTAGACTTGATAATTTCACCTTAAATACCTATGAGATTACAAATCACATCGGGTTTTTGCGCTTGAAAACTGAAGCCACTCATAACTCACTGAGAAGACACATCACATCGGTTTTTCGTGCTAGAAAGGCTCATGATCATCCAAGCTGCCACAACTGTTCTCATCGTTTGCGATTAGTCTGGAAAACTTCTTACACCCATCCATCAAAGCTTTCCGCTCTCGATCATCTAACGAACAGCGCCCATACAGCTGAAGGACTTTCAAACTTTTGCAATTCCGACGGATAGCTTCCCATCCTTGTGGCTTTATTACCTCCACGAAACCTGATACTTTCAGTTCCCGTAAAGAAGGGCAACCTTTTGAAATCATCAAAACTGCTTCAGTATTCATAGTCATAGTCATAGATTCTTCTCCAACCCAGGACAATTCACTCCGTGCTGAGAGTTCTAGATATTCAAGCCCACCACCACTAACAATTGCTTTAATCCCCTCTGGTGTAATTTTGCTCCCATTTGCTTCGAGCCAGGTTAAGGTCTGTGGACACCCTAGAAAGCCAATACCCGTTATCTGAATACAGAAGCCGATGCTAAGTGAATACAATTCGCGGCAGTTCCGTAAGAGAAAACTTATTCCTGAATCAGTAATCAAGTCACACCATGAGAGGTTAACCACCTCTAAGGAGGAACAACATTTTGCAAGGGCCTCTAAGCCTTCATCAGTAATATGACAACCTTTCAAACTTACATCTACCAAACGAGGGAACCATGAAAACATTAAAGACAATTTGATATTTGAATACTTGGAGCAAAAATCTAAGTCCAGAGTTTGAACTTCGGATCCACAGAATTGTGACTTGGATGCAGCATAAACTGTTATTTTAGGGCGAGCTGTCAGAGACAAATATTTGAGCTCTTGGAATCGTTTCAACAAATTACCAAGAACTACGGGAAGGCTTTTAGTTTTTGCGTAATTCGTAAGACTAGTATACTCTATGGATCGACAATTTTTGTTCTGAATATGAAGAAATTGGTGACAAGTTAAACCAAACGAATTACGATCAGATATAGTTTTGAGGGGATTTATAGTTGTGAGGCACTTAAATATAAGACTTAGACAGTCCTCGGGGAGGTTTGTGATATCAGATAATGAGGTTCTACGGATTTTGCAGGGTCGACGGTCATCATCATCACCTAACCCTTGGTTGTACTTGTAATTGGATGATGAACTCATTTGCAACACTGATGCGAAACAAAATATAACGAAAGATGCCAGAAAACTATTAAAACACAGTAATAGTAATACCTTCGGCTCCTTCTCCCGGAATGGATAGATACAGAACAAAGGATAAAACATAAAGAGGAGTCAAACGGGTTCTTATCAAGCTTAGGGAAACTGATTTCCTTTTAGGGTTTATTATTATTACGGAGAGGATTATTTAAGTACCCTCACTTTTTCTTCTTCCCTAAAAGAAGGAGGGGTACTTACTTTATTATCGAAAATATAAAAATATCCTTTCATAACCAAAATAATTACCAAACCAAATTAACCTAAATCAAACACTAAATTTATAAATTACAATAGAATTTCGATAAACTAATCCTCAATAAATTAATAATTTCACTAAGATAATATTTTTTGCCAGTCTCGATTTGGCCAGTGTGCTAATTAATAACCTCACATAATTTATAAGATAATAAATAAAATTTTAAAGTTTCCAATAGGGCCCAATTAATATGTAAATTAATATTCAGTGTGATAACATCATATTATGTTGCTGTTGATGGTGGTTTTTAAACAAAGGGTAAAATCGTAAAACCCCAAATAACCTAATGTCACCGGTGACACATTTATTAGAACATTTAATACATGTAGTCAGTAATTAATAGGGGTATTTTTTCAAATTAGGGTTACAACGAGCAAAACCCTAATTCACCTCCGTGCCAATGGCAAATCATGCCAGCCACACCTAGCCCTAGCTAGCCGCGCCATGCCAAACGCACTCTGCCTTGGCCCTAACTATGCTAGTCACACCAAACGCGCCAAAGCATGCCAACCATGCTAGCCGCACCTATGTGCCAATGGCAAATCATGCCAGCCACACCTAGCCCAAGCTAGCCGCGCCATGCCAAACGCACTCTGCCTTGGCCCTAGCTATGCTAGTCACACCAAACGCGCCAAAGCATGCCAACCATGCTAGTCGCACCTCCGTGCCAATGGCAAATCATGCCCGACCACACCTAGCCCAAGCTAGACGCGCCATGCCAAACGCACTCTGCCTTGGCCCTTGCTATGCTAGTCACACCAAAAGCGCTAAAGCATGCCAACCATGCTAGCCGCACCTCCGTGCCAATGGAAAATCATGCAAGCCACACCTAGCCCAAGCTAGCCGCGCCATGCAAAATGCACTCGCCTTGGCCCTAACTATGCTAGTCACACAAAACACGCCAAAGCATGCCAACCATGCTAGCCACAAATCCATGCCAATGGAAAATCATGCCAGCCACACCTATCCCAAGCTAGCCGCGCCATTCCAAACGCACTCTGCCTTGGCCCTAGCTATGCTAGTCACACCAAACGCGCCAAAGCATGCCATCCAACCTAGCCACACCTCCGTGCCAATGGAAAATCATGCCAGCCACACCTAGCCCAAGCTAGACGCGCCATATGACACTCAAAAACAAACTACAATAATTCTTCGAATATGTCTTTCTCCGCGTTTTTCATATGACACTTTAATCATAAAGATACCTGAGAAAAATCACATTGAGATTTGCATGAATGAAGCTCATGATCAGCAGACCTGCGACGAATATTCTCATAGCCTACAATTAATTTGGAAAGCTAGTTACAACTGTTAAAACAGAGCTTGTTACACCCTTGTTTGTATGTGAAAATGGTTTCTGCTGACTTCGGTAATTGCGGGTGCGCAGGAAGAAACAATTTAAACCCTAAACAATGTACTCGCAAGGGAGTACTTTAGATTCGAGAGATCAATCTGTACAAGTCCGGCCTAAACCAAGAAATGGTCGTTCCAGACTTGCTTCGGTCACAAAGTGGAGGAGAATGGGTTGGTTTTGGGGAGGGAAGCAAGGAAAGCGGTGAGACCAAAATAGTGGATTTTGGAAGAGTAGTTGGGTTTCTACGACTTGTTATCAGAAAAGTGAGAGAGCTAACAAGGTCAGCTAGCAAGTAAATATTTCTGAGTGTTGTATCTCCCATCTGAACTTGTTGTCCAATGGAAATAAGTAAGACATATTTATACAAGTCGGAGTAAAAACGTACCCTGGTCTCATTAAGGAGTGGGGAAGTAAATGGGAGGAGGTGATAACCGTATGCATGGAATTGATGTTCCATAAAGTGGTTAACGCATAAAACTGTTTTTCATGAAACTGCTAACGTTATGGGATTGATGTCCCATAAAGTTGTTAACGCATGTGCTTTATGTCCCATGAACGTTTCACACATAAATTCCCGTATTTACTAACCGCCTCACCCTTATGACACTTCCTTATAACGGGTGTAGTGTACGCCGAACGTTATAGACCGCCAAACCAATACCCAAAGAGGATCCTCTAGTTTGTGTTGATGTCTCGAATGTTTTGGAAAACATGTAGCACGTTTTTGTGGCTTGGAAAGTCAAGCTCGGGAAACTTGCCAGCCTGGTGACCTTCGACGGTCGAGATTTTGCATCTTGAGAGGAGGGGAAACCGTTGATCGTTGAACGCTTTCGTTTTGGTAGCCGCGTAGTGAGTGCCAACCGGTGGCGCGGCTAGGTTGGCGTGGCCAAACTTAGGTTTTCGGGCCAAAGGTTACCATGTGTCGTCTGGTAACCTTGGATGGCTATATTTTCTCCTGGGATTGAAGGGAAACCGTTAATTGTTGCACGCCTTCGTTTTGGTAGCCGCGTAGTGATGGCCAATGTGGTGGTGCGGCTAGGTTGGCATGCCGTTTGAATGGAAAGGTTTGGCGTGGCCAAACTTAGGTTTTCGGTCCAAATGGTAGCATGTGTCGTCTAGTAACCTTGGATGGCTAGGATTTGCTCCTGGGTTCGAAGGGCAACCGTTGATTGTTGCACGCCTTCGTTTTGGTGGCCGCGTAGGGAAGGCCAACAGGGTGGCGCGGCTAGGGTGTGGTTAGGCTTGGCGTGTGGGGCCAAGGGTTTGCCATGGGTGTATGGCGTGGCTTGGGCCAATGCAACGGCGTTTGGCTTGGCATGATGTGACTAACATGGCTAGGCCCAAGGAAAAGTGCTTTTGGCATGGTGCGGCCAGCTTGGCTAGGTTTGGTTTGGCTTGGTAAGTAGGCCAAGGGTTTTCCATGGGCGTATGGCGTGGCTAGGGCCAAGGCAAGGGTGTTTGGCTTGACATGATGTGACCAGCATAGCTAGGGCCAAGGCAAAGTGCGTTTGGTATGGCGCGGCTAGCTTGGCTAGGTTTGGTTTTGCTTGGCATGTGGGGCCAAGGGTTCGCCTTGGGAGTGGCTAGGGCCAAGGCAAGGGAGTTTGGCTTGGCATGATATAACTAGCATGGCTAGGGCCAAGGCAAAGTGTGTTTGGCATGGCGCGGCTAGGTTGGTTGGGTTTGGTTTGGCTTGGCATGTGGGGCCAAGGGTTCGCCTTGGGCGTGGCTAGCTTTGGCTAGATGCGGTTTTGGCTTGGCATGTGGGGCAAGGGTTCTTCTTGGGCGTGGCTAGCTTTGTCTTGGTGCGGTTTTGGCTTGGCATGCGGGGCCAAGGGTTTTCCATAGCCGCATGGTGTGAATAGCTTGGGCTAGGTGCGGTTTTGGCTTGGCATGTGGGGCCAAGGGTTTGCCATAGGCGCATGGCGTGACTAGCTTGGGCTAGGTGTGGCTTTGGATTGGCATGTGGGGCCAAGGGTTTGCCATAGGCGCATGGCGTGACTAGCTTGGGCTAGGTGCAGTTTTGGCTTGGCATGTGGGGCCAAGGGTTTTCCATAGGCGCATGGCGTGACTAGCTTTGGATAGGTGCGGTTTTGCTTGACATGTGGGGCCAAGGGTTTGCCATAGGCGCATGGCGTGACTAGCTTGGGATAGGTGCGGTTTTGGCTTGGCATGTGGGGCTAAGGGTTCGCCTTGGGCGCATGGTGTGACTAGCTTGGGTTAGGTGCATGACCAAGCTAGGGTTTTGGGGCAAAGGTCATTTGGTAACCTTAGACGGCCAGGATTTTCTCCTGGGATTGAAGGGCAAACGTTGATTATTGCACGCCTTCGTTTTGATAGCCGCGTAGTGAAGGCCAGTATGGTGGCGCGACATGGGGCCATGGCGAGGTGCGTTTGGCATGGCGCAGTAGGTATGGCTGGCATGATTTTCCATTGGCACGGAGGTGCGGCGAGCATGGTTGGCATGCTTTGGCGCGGTCGGTTGGCTGGCATGATTTCCCATTGGCATGGAGGTGCGGCGAGCATGGTTTGCATGCTTTGGCGCGGTCAGTGTGGCTGGCATGATTTTCCATTGGCACAGAGGTACGGCGAGCATGGTTGGCATGCTTTGGCGCGGTTGGTGTGGCTGGCATGATTTGCCATTGGCATAGAGGTGCGGCGAGCATGGTTGGCATGCTTTGGCGCGGTCGGTGTGGCTGGCATGGTTTTCCATTGGCACACGTGGGAATTAGGGTTTATCTTGTCGTAACCTTAATTTGAAAAACATACCCCGGTAATTATTTAGGGACACATTAAAGGTTTCAGTTAATGTGCCTAGTAAATTCTTGTTACTTTAAATGTTGTGACATCACTGTCTGTTAGGGTTTAGTGTTTTACGATTTTAACCTTAAGCTAAAAACCACCATCAACATTAAGTCCCATGCTTAGCTCGGAATAGGTGCCTTGTTGCGAGGTAAGCATATGATGGTGACAGACAAGGACGGAATCAAGGTGTAAATCATTGCAGAGATGGTCAGGAGAATCCGACTAACCTTTTTGAGTCGTATAGAGAGTTTTGGATTCCCGTGTTGGCGGCCCTGCGTAAGTTGTACTTGGAATGCAAACCATGGAGTGGTGAGATGAAAGTTACCATCTTGGTCTGGTCGTACATTTCCAAGGCAATGGGGGCGCGGTCTCGGAAGGCAACGGAAGTGGACGGCTTGGCTCGAGGGGCCAAGAGGTGGCGTGGTCTTGGTGAGGCAAACACGCGTGGATGTTAGGGTCGCAACAGTGGAGCAGGCGGCTTGGCATAGTGTGGCCTTGGCAAGACGAGACGTACACGGACGGCTAGGCGTGATGGGGCCACGGAAATAGATTAATGGCTTGGCCTAGCTGACTATGAAAAGGCGCGGTTTGGTGGGGTGAGACGTGCAGAGATGGCCAGTAGTGGTGAGGATGAGACATGGCATGGATTGCTTGGTGATTTTCCTCAAGGGCTTGTTTGCCTCTTTCCTTATTTGGCTCGACCAGGAAGTTTTTCTTCTCTTCAAACCAAAACGTTACGCCCACCAAAAGAGGAGAAGCGATACTCTTTCTGCTTTGGTTATGTTGCCGGTTTTGCTTAGAAGATTAGCGTTGGCGGTGGGAAAGGAAAACATGATCTAGAGTGCCTCGAGAACTTTCTTCCACGCTTTCTCACCAAGCATAATTATTTCTCACAACCAGGCATGAGGTTTAATTAGGATTGGATATTATGCCTAACTCACGGCCGGTATAAAAACTTTCCCTTTTGAGGTTGCGTCATCTTGCTGTACATAAAAGATTATCTTGAACTCTACATTCGCGTAGTTCGTCTTGTCCATCCTCTTTACAGGTATCGCCTCGCGTTTCCTTCTTATTTTTATTTTATCCTCTTTCTTATGTGTGTATAGATTGGATGGACCATTTTTCTTGTTCTTTGTAGTGTATGATGGGACCCTCCAAGGATAGCCATGTTTTTAATTCTTCGGAGAAGGACTTTAGAATTGCCGAAAACCGCTTCTCTTATCATGAGGAGGCATTAGCTAGAATCGAATCTCTGTTCCATGAAGCTGGTGACATCATCAAGGACCTCCCTTCCATCTATCTCCATGAAGTGCAGGCGCGTGTTCGGACTTTCTTGGGTTCGGTGAACATGGAGGAGGGACGAGAAAATGAGGAAGAACCTTGGCGTGTTGAGAAGTTCCAGTGCGGCAAAACCTTTCCTCGGTCCAGTTATAGGGCGGATCGAACTACTTGTAGGTCGGGGCAACGGAAAATCGAGCATGTGAAGCTTTTGGAGGCAAGCGCCACGGTTCTCGACTTTGATGCGGATGAATCAAAAAAAAATCTTCGAAGGGTCAATGAGAAAACCTCCGAGCGAGCGTCTGAAGGGACCGAAGTAGCCTTTGGAGTTGACGCCAGAGGTGTCATTGGCGATATTGGAGGGGTCATGGTGGCATATCTTTGAACCGGTCGTCGGGCGGACACTCATTCTTTGATGTGGTTGCTTCGGGATGGGATATTGAGGTTGCTTCTTTGCTAACACCGTTGAATGGAATCTTTGTTGCCCGAGAGATTTTTGGGGGAAGTGATTGAAGATAAACTTGACCAAGGGGACTCGTGCTCCATCCTTCGAGGGCTAGTTCCTCCCTTTTGTTATTCATGTTAGCCTTTTAGTTCACTGATGCTTTTCAGAAACTCATCTTTACCTTCTTCTTCATCACCAACATTTTTTTGAATGATTGAATGAGGTATTTCCGGTTCGTATGATGGATTTGTAGTGGTTTTCCGGGTTAGTTTGATGTATTCCTCTGCTATCCTGGAGAACTCGTTTGGAAAGAGATGTATTTATACTTTTTTTTTTTTTTTTTGACGAAAATAAAATTCCAAGGAAGAATACAAATGGTGTATTCATCTTGGAGAAATACAACTACTAAGAGGAATTGTTAAAGGAAATACTAAAGGGAGAGTGGTGAAAAGTACAACATTTTAGGGATTGGAGGCCTTGAGCCATCGCGAGTGAACTATCACGCCTTCAGTGTGTCTGTGTTGATGAGCTTGCAATATCCTCCTAAAAGGATGTCCGCCACCAGATACGGCTCGTATTCTCTTCTATTGGGCGAATCAATTTGAATAGCCATTTTTACCGTCATCTTCCCGACTTGAAACGAGTTTACCTTAACCACTATATCTCCGATTGAAAATGGGTTCAGGCGTCGTGCAACCGTTTGAGTCTTGGCTCCATTGGTTTCGATGGAAGTTTCCAAGATTTTTGAAAAGTATTCAAATGGCCCAGCACCCCATTCACATCTCTTAACAGCGTCCGTGCCAGTAATCGCGCCGAGTCCCCATGAGGGAATATGGGAAGGAATGACTGGTTGTAGAGAAGGTCGTTCGGCCAGACTTACTTGCGTTTGAAATCCATGAGTTAGCGCCAACAGCTCTTCTCCAGATGTATGGGTTCCATTGATAACTCGTCGATGTGATAACCAGTGGGATGATTTGTTGGAAATTCTTTCTGGCGTGGACGTCGGTAGAGGGTGCACATCTAATTTTGCTTTGTTTTCGAGTACCCATGAGTGCCCCAATATCATGTCGTGACCCAGTTCTTTGGCAATGTGGAATTTGCTATGCGTTATAGCGTCTCCCATCTTGATCTCGAGGTTGATGTAGCCATGCGCATTTAAAGATCCTCTTTTCGGGTTCTTAATCACAGACGGGGAATGGGTAGCGTCTTGTTTTGTAAATCCCGCATCCCTTAGTGTCTTGAAAGTAATGATGTTGAGGTCAGAAGACGCGTCGATGAGCGTGTTGTAAAATTCGATACCTCTTAAATGGGACGTGGTCAGCATTCCCAGTTCTCCCCTTTGATTCCGCCCGTTTGGAAAGCTTGGGCCCCTGGTGTGGTTTCCGGGGAGGGAAAAAGTCGTTTGCCGGATACAACGCGATTGAGGTCTGCGAAAATATCTTGGCGCTGCACCTTGGAAAGATAGAGAATTTCGCATACATGCTGCATCATGGATTGTACAGTCTCGTGCACGGAGTCCCCAGAGAAACCACAGTTTCTTATTGGGAGTGGGTCTCGATGTACTCCCTCGTCTCCCAGTTGGAGCTCTCCCGCTTCTATCTTTTCTTTGAAAATATGCTTTAGTCTGTTGCAATCACCGGTCGGGTGGTGAACGAATCTGTGGTAATGACAAGACTGGGTTCGCCATCTCAGCCTCAGTTGGTGGACGCCTGGGGGGTGGCAGTATGATAACATCATCTTGAATCCATGCTTCTAGGAGGTCAATCACTTCCTCGATGGGAAATTGGAAATCGAAGGTATTCCCTTCGATTTCATGATGATGCATGCGGTCTTCCGTGGCGGGGTTTCCCGTTGCGGCGGTGCTTCACATTTTGGCTTGTGGCCTGTAGTTGGGGCCTTCCTTTTTCCTCTTTTGTTCACTATGTTCACTTAGGATGAGCCGACATTAAATTGCTTCTTGGTGAGGCGTCTATTCCCACGAGTTTCACGCGTGTCTTCGGTTCGAGTTATTCTAGTTCTTTCTAGTAATGTCGTTGCTATTGTTGCGGATCGTCTAGCGGCTTCATGGAGTTCGGAGAATGTTTGGAAGCGCAAGTTTTCTAGCAAGGAGCGGTAAATAGGAACCATACCATTGATGCACGCATTCACCGATTATTGCTCGATCCACGTTTGGGTCGTGATGTCGAGCGCTTGAACCCTTAACCTTTTGACAAAATTATTCGGATGTTCGTTATCCCACCGGTACATTCTTCCGAGGTCCGAGAAAGTAACTTGTTCGGACACGAAGAAGTACTTCATGTAAAACGCGGTAACCATGCTACTCCAGCTTAGGAATACTTGTTCTACGGGATGTTGTTGTACCATGTATACGCCCTTCCTGTAAGTGATTTTGAGAACTCCCTTAGACGAAGAACGTGATTATATTCATGTTCACCTAGGATTCCAAGAAACGGGAGACATGGTCATGTGCATTCCTTTGTACCATCGTACAGGTGAATTGAGGAGAGGAGTACCCCCTTGGAAGAGGGATTCTTTGCATTTCGGATGGGTAAGGGGGTTGGTGTTGATGCATGTCCAGTTCATCATTCTTGATTCGGTTGCGGAGAAGTTTCTCCAGGTCTTCTCGCATGATGAAGTTGGACGGCTGATTTCTTTCCAACGGGATTCTAGCGAGAATCTCCTCGTCCGCGGAGGCATGCTCCGCCGAGGTGCTAGCGTCGGGGTTGTTGGAGACGTTTCTAAACGGCTCTAGAGGACGCGACTCACTGGGTAGCCGCTCTGTCGTGGTCTTTAGAAAGACGAGTACTTCCTTCTATGTTGAAACCATATTCGTCTGTGCTCTGGCGAACATTTCCTGTCGTTCCATCAAATCAGCGATGGTGACATAAGGACGGTTTCCTCTGGTCCCTACGGTCTCTCGTCCCGTTGGTGGGGTAGTTGGAACCTTAGTTGTGGTTGGAGGTGCCATGCTAGACGAAACATTATGAGTCGCAGCGGCAGCTCTGGCTCTGGTGACTGGTGGCGTAACGCCCGAAGAGGTGTTTCCATTGCCGTGATTAGAGGGTTGTGCGTAGACATCTGAGGTGGCGGCGGCTATGGCCCTGGTGATTGGCGGTGTTACGCTTGAGGGAGTGCATTCGGAGTTACTGTACTCAGTAGATGATGCAACGACGTTATTGGGAGAGACGTTAACATCAGGGACGTGCTCTGTGCTGGTATTCTCGGCAATCGCTCCAGACCTGAGTTCTACCATATTGGGATTGATGTTTGGGGAATGAAATCAGGAGTTGGAGTTGATATTGTAACCGATAGATCAATCCTCCCACCGTGGTCGCCAATTGTTCGTAGGTGAAAATGGTTTCACGACTTCGGTAATTGCGGGTGCGCAAATGAGAAAAAAATTTAAACCCTAAACAATGTACTTGCAAGGGAGTACTTTAGATTCGAGAGATCAATCTGCATAAGTCCGGCCTAAAACCAAGAAATGGCCGTTCCGGACTTTCTTCGGTCACGGATGGAGGAGAATGGGTTGGTTTTAGGGAGGGAAGCAAGGAAAAGTGTGAGACCAGAATAATTGATTCTGGAAGAGTAGTTGGGTTACTACGACTTGTTATCAGAAAAATGAGAGGGCTAACAAAGTGAGCTAGCAAGTAAATATTTCTGAGTGTTGTATCTCCCGTCTGAACTTATTGTCCAATGGAAATAGGTAAGACCTATTTATACAAGTCGGAGTAAAAACGTACCCTGGTCTCATTAAGGAGTGGGGAAGTAAATGGGAGGAGGTGATAACCGTATGCATGGAATTGACGCATGAAACCGGTTTTCATGAAACTGCTAACGTTATGGGATTGATGTCCCATAAAGTTGTTAACGCATGTGCTTTATGTCCCATGAACGTTTCACACATAACTTCCCGTATTTACTAACCGCCTCACCCTTATGACACTTCCTTATAACGGGCGTAGTGTACGCCGCACGATGTAGACCGCCAAACCAATACCCAAAGAGGATCCCCCTGTTTGTGTTGATGTCTCGAATGTTTTGGAAAACATGTAGCACGTTGTTTTGGCTTGGCAAGTCAAGCTCGGGAAACTTGCCAGCCCTGTGTGACCTTCGACGTCGAGATTTTGCATCTTGAGAGGAGGGGAAACCGTTGATCGTGGCACACCTTCGTTTTGGTAGTCACAGTAGTGAGGGCCAACGCGGTGGCGTGGCTAGGTTGGCATGCCGTTGGCATGGCAAGGTTTGGCGTGGCCAAACTTAGGTTTTCGGCCCAAAGGTTACCATGTGTCGTCTGGTAACCTTGGATGGCTAGGATTTTCTCCCGGGTTCCAAGGGCAACCATTGATTGTTGCACTCCTTCGTTTTGGTGTCCGCGTAAGGGAAGGCCAACAGGGTGGCGCGGCTAGGGTGTGGTTAGGCTTGGCGTGTGGGACCAAGGGTTTTCCATGGGCGCATGGCGTGGCTAGGGCCAAGGCAAGGGCATTTTTCTTGGCATGATGTGACTAACATGGTTAGGGCCAAGGCAAAGTGCGTTTGTAATGGTACGGCTAGCTTGGCTAGGTTTCGTTTGGCTTGGCATGTAGGGCCAAGGGTTTGCCATGGGCGTATGGCGTGGCTAGGGCCAATGCAAGGGCGTTTTGGCTTGGCATGATGTAACCAGCATGGCTAGGGCCAAGGCAAAGTGCGTTTGGTATGGCATGATGTGACTAGCATGGCTAGGGCCAAGGAAAAGTGTGTTTGGCATGGCGCGGCTAGCTTGGCTAGGTTTGGCTTGGCTTGGCATGTGGGGCCAAGGGTTCGCCTTAGGCGTGGGTAGCTTTGGCTAGATGCGGTTATTGCTTGGCATGTGGGGCCAAGGGTTCGCCTTGGGCGTGGCTAGATTTAGCTAGGTGCGGTTTTGGCTTGGCATGTGAGGCCAAGGGTTTGCCATAGGCGCATGGCGTGACTAGCTTGGGCTAGGTGCGGTTTTGGCTTGGCATGTGGGGCCAAGGGTTTGCCATAGGTGCATGGCGTGACTAGCTTGGGCTAGGTGCGACTTTGGCTTGGCATGTGGGGCAAAGAATTTGCCATAGGCGCATGGCGTGACTAGCTTGGGATAGGTGCGGTTTTGGCCAAGGCAAGGGCGTTTGGCTTGGCATGATGTGACTAGCATGGCTAGGGCCAAGGAAAAGTGTGTTTGGCATGGCGCGGCTAGCTTGGCTAGGTTTAGTTTGGCTTGGCATGTGGGGCCAAGGGTTCGCCTTAGGCGTGGGTAGCTTTGGCTAGATGCGGTTATTGCTTGGCATGTGGGGCCAAGGGTTCGCCTTGGGCGTGGCTAGATTTAGCTAGGTGCGGTTTTGGCTTGGAATGTGAGGCCAAGGGTTTGCCATAGGCGCATGGCGTGACTAGCTTGGGCTAGGTGCGGTTTTGGCTTGGCATGTGGGGCCAAGGGTTTGCCATAGGTGCATGGCGTGACTAGCTTGGGCTAGGTGCGACTTTGGCTTGGCATGTGGGGCAAAGGATTTGCCATAGGCGCATGGCGTGACTAGCTTGGGATAGGTGCGGTTTTGGCTTGGCATGTGGGTCCAAGGGTTTTCCATAGGCGCATAGCGTGACTAGCTTGGGCTAGGCGCGGTTTTGGCTTGGCATGTTGGGCCAAGGGTTTGCCATATGCGCATGGCGTGACTAGCTTGGGCTAGGTGCGGTTTTGGCTTGGCATTTAGTGCCAAAGGTTTTCCATAGGCGCAAGGCGTGACTAGGTTGAGATAGGCGCGGTTTTGGCTTGGCATGTGGGGCCAAGGGTTCGCCATAGGCGCATGGCGTGACTAGCTTGGGCTAGGTGCGTGACCAAGCTAGGGTTTTGGGGTAAAAGTCATTTGGTAACCTTAGACGGCCAGTATTTGCTCCTGGGATTGAATGGAAAATGTTGAAGGCCAGTATGGTGTCACTGCATGGGGCCATGGCGAGGTGCGTTTGGCATGGCACAATAAGTGTGGATGGCATGATTTTCCATTGGCACGGAGGTGCGGCGAGCATGGTTGGCATGCTTTGGCGCGGTCGTTGTGTATGGCATGATTTACCATTGGCATAGAGGCGCGGCGAGCATGGTTGGCATGCTTTGGCGCGGTCGGTGTGGCTGGCATGATTTGCCATTGGCACAGAGGTACGACGAGCATGGTTGGCATGCTTTGGCGCGGTCGGTGTGGCTGGCATGATTTGCCATTGGCACAGAGGTGTGGCGAGCATGGTTGGCATGCTTTGGCGCGGTCGGTGTGGCTGGCATGGTTTGCCATTGGAACACGTGGGAATTAGGGTTTGCTTTGTCGTAACCCTAATTTGAAAAAGATACCCCGGTAATTATTTGGGGACACATTATAGGTTTCAGTAAATGTCCCTAGTAAATGCTTGTTACTTTAAATGTTGTGACATCACTGTCTGTTAGGGTTTAGTGTTTTACAATTTTAACCTTAAGCTAAAAACCACCATCAACAACCCTATAAACAAATCTTGACTAAACATGGACCAAATTATAAAACATATGAAGAATTGGAAAATACTAAGGAATTGTGGAAACTAAAATCTTAATATAAGGGACTGAATGTTATTAGAAAAGAAAACTAGCATTATATTTGTTGGAATTTGAAGTTAAAATTATTATGTGAGTGAAAATAGTTTTCAAAATTTAAACTCAAAAGATGTGTTTGGGTTATAACTTCACCATTAGACACCTAGTCACGAATAGTGTTATGGAGAGTCACCAATGTCCATGGTGAGTCACCTATTGGTAAAAAGACACCTTGCATAGCCGCTTATCGATTCTAAAAATACTCATCTCTTGTTTTACAAGTTTTTTGAGAAGTAGAAAACAAGTTTTGAAGTCAAGGGGTCAGAGTCATTTAGGAGCACATGAGTAGTATTGTAGTGCTAATTACTACAAGGCGTGATCGTTGTATCTTGGGAGACGATATCCGTAAAACCACGAGTACCTCGCCTGGATCAATCTACTCAATGAGTCTTTCCAACACTTTTCTTTATTAGTATTATTTTGTTTATTGCATGAACATGATTTCCGAGAAACCGAAACCGCATATATTTTCCAACAGTATCGAAATTAAATTTTGCAAATTTGTAAGGTTTGGCATAATTAAATTAAACTAACTCGAAAACGAACTACGGATATTCTTCGGTTCTCTTTTCTCTGCATTCTCCATATTAAACTTGATAGTTTCACCATATATACCACTGAAATGACAAACCACATAGGGTTTTTGCGCTTGAAAACTCAGGCACGCATACCTCACTGAGAAGACACGTCACATCGGTTTTTCGTGCTAGAAATGATCAGCTGCTACAATTGTTCTCATCGTTTACGATTAGCCTGGAAAGCTTCTCACACCCATCCATCAAAGCTTTCCACCCTTGATCACCTAACGCATTGCATGCATACAACCTCAGCTGTTTCAAATTTTTGCAAATCCTAATAAGGAACTGATTGTTATTAGAAAGGACGAATAGCATTCATTGTATTGAAATCAAATTTTGCAAATTTCTAAGGTTTGCACATTCTGTATAAATAAAATTAAACTAACTTTAAAACGATTAGTCTGTAAAAAGCTTCTCACACCCGTCCATCAAAGCTTTCCGCCCTCGATCACCTAACGTACGGCACGCATCCACCTGAAGGACTTCCAAACTTTTGCAATTCCGACGGATAGCTTCCCAGCCTTCTGGCTTTATTACCTCCACGAAATTTGATACTTTCAGTGTCCGTAAAGAAGGGCAACCTTTTAAAATCGCCAACACTGCTTCAGTATTCATAGTCATAGATCCATTCGATTTTGAGAGTTCTAGATATTCAAGCCCACCACTGCCAACAATTGCTTTAATCCCCTTGGGTGTAAGTTCGCACCCATTTGCTTGAAGACGGGTTAGAGTCTGTGGACACCCTAGAAAGCCAGTACCCGTTATATTGTTGCAGAAGCCAATGTCAAGTGAATCCAATTTGCGACAGTTCCATAAGAGAAAACTTATTCCTGAATCAGTAATCGAGTGACACCAGGAGAGGTTAATTATCCTTAATGATGCGCAACATTTTGCCAGGGCCTCTAAGCCTTCATCAGTAATATGACAATGTTGCAAACTTACATATACCAAACGAGGGAACCAAGAAAATATCAAAGACAATTCGATATTTGAATACTCGAGCAATAATCCAAGTCCAGAATTCGAACGTCGGATCCAGAGAATTGTGACTTGGATGCAACATAAACTGTTATTTTAGGGCGACCTCTTAGAGACAAATATTGGAGGTCTTGGAATCGATTCAACAACTTACCACGAACTATGGGAAAGCTTTTATCAAGACTATTCGTATAATGAATATGCCTTATGGATCGACAATTTTTGTTCTGAATATGAAGAAATTGATGGCAAGTTAAACCAAACGAATTACGATCATATATAGTTTTGAGGGGATATACAGTTGTGAGGCACTTAAATATATGATTTAGACAGTCGTCGGGGAGGTTTGTGATTAAAGATGAGCTTGTACGGATTTTACACGGATGGTCATCATCACCTAACCTTTGGTTGTACTTGTCATCGGATGATGAATTTCATCATTAAGCAAAGAGAAAATTATTTCCGATGACAACACTGATGCGAAACAAAATCCTGTTTTGCTAATGTTTCAATTCAAAACCGATTGGCTCCTTCTCCCGCAATGGGTTGATACAGAATCCACAGATAAAACTTAAAGAGGAGAGTTATAAAGCTTAGGAAAACTGATTTCCTTTTAGGGTTTATTATCATGGAGAGGATTATTTAAATACCATCACTTTTCTTCATCTGCAGGAATCCCTCGAGGGTAAAGTGTAGTAATTAGACCCTTAAAACTTACAAAAGAATCCACAGTAGGTGACTGGGTAATTAGTTTATTGGGTATGCATGTGCGTCCCCTAGATGAACCATCAATTTTCTGCAAGAAGCCGGGAACTATTATTTTGTTGGAAAGTAAATAAGGGTGGGGTAAATATATACATGTTACAATCGATGTTGATATCAGCTCGGGTACGTAGACCAAATGATCAATACCTTTTGAAGGTTTGCGTGATGCCATATCATCTGGGTATATTACCCCCATTGGTGTTGTGCATGTGATGTCTGACTGTAGGTTTATGAATGGTTGCAAGTTGATACTGTAACTATGTTTGATATAACTCATTCAAAATTTAGTAGAGAAAGTTGGAAGTACAACGGATTTCCATGTTTGTTTAGTAACCCTTACATATAAATACATATGCACGTAAAATATGGTTGGCACTCGGCAAATGGCATCAGCTGTATTCATTTCTTCCAAACAGAAAAGTGATTTTGAAAATCCAAAATTAAACATGAGTGTGAGAGATAAACCCTGATGAATAGTTGCAATTTACAAAGGAATTGTAGAGACTAAAATCCTTATAAGGAAAATGTTATGAAGGACAAATAGCATTATTCAAATTAATTCTGCAGTGTGTTGCATGCAAACTTCTAGTTTTGCAGACTCTGCATAATTAAATTAAATTAAGTTAATTAATTCGAAAACAAACTACACCAATTCGTCGGGTTTGCCATTCTCTGCAATCTGCATATAGCGACTTGATAGTTTCATCAAAAATATCACTGAGATGTCAGATCATCTCGGATTTTAGTTACACGCTTGATAACTCAAGAAGAGAGCTCGCTGAGAAGACAAGTCACATCAGGTTTTCATGCTTAAAGCTCATAATGAGCAGACCTGCAACAACTGTTCTTAATGCCTACAATTAATCTGGAAATCTTGTTACCCCCGTTAAACCGAGCTTGTTACACCCTATAAACAGAGGTTGACACACCCGTCCATCAAAGCGTGCCACCCTAGTTTACCTAACTTATGACATCCATACAACCTCAGCCTTTTCAAACTTTTGCAACTCTGACGGATAGCTTCCCACCCTTCTGGATTTATTACCTCCACAAAATTTGATATAAACAGTTTCTGTAATAAAGGGCAACCTTTTAAAATCGTCAAAACTGCTTGGATATTCATAGATCCTTCTCCAACCTCGGACAATTCATTTGGTGTTGAGAGTGTTAGATATTTAATCCCACCACCACTAACAATCGCATTAATTCCCTCGGGTGTAAGTTTGCACCCATTTGCGTCAAGCTTGGTCAAGGTATGTGAACAACCTAGAAACCCAATACCTGTTATATTACTGCAGAAGTTTATATCAAGCGTATCCAGTTCGCGGCAGTTCCTTGAGAGAAAACTTATTCCTGAATCAGTAATCAAGTCACACCATGAGAGGTTAGCCACCTTTAAGGAGGAACAACATTCTGCCAGGGCCTCTAAGCCTTTATCAGTAATATGACAATGTTTCAAACTTACGTTTACCAAACGAGGGAACCAAGAAAATATTAAAGAGAATTCCATAAATGAATACTTGGAGCAATAATCCAAGTCCAGAATTTGAACTTCGGACACAAAGAATTGTGAGTTTGATGCAACATAATCTGTTATCTTAGGGCTAGCCTCTAGAGACAAATATTCAAGGTGCTGGAACCGAATCAGCAACTTGCGAAGAACTATGGGAGAACTTTTTGGATTCATACAATTACTATACCATAACTTTTGGCAATTTTTGTTCTGAATATGAAACAATTGATGACATGTTAAACCAAAAGAATTACGATCATCTTTAGTTGTGAGGCGCTTAAATATAAAACTTAGACAGTCCTCAGGGAGGTTTGTGATAAAAGGTGTGGTTTCGCGCAAACGCTGATCATCACTATCATTGTTTGTCCCATCTTCTACTACTTCTGAGATAGAGATCTTACCCAACCTTTGGTTGTACTTGTCATCGGGTGATGAACTCATGCAACACGAGAATTCTTGTCGATGACACCACCAATGCGAAAGAAAACCCTAGATGTAATATTTCATGTCTAGTCAGTTCAAAAAACAACTAAAAAATGCCTCCAAAAAGAACAAAATTCACTAATTAATTTTCGAAGTACTAATGCTAAAGATAATAATAATACCTTTTTTTCTTCTTCTCCTGCAATGGGTGGATACAGGTTGCAGAGTTAAGAAGAGTCAAAGGGTTCTTATAAAGCTTTGGGAAACTAGTTTCTGTTTTAGGGTTTTGATTATACTGTTGAGAGCTATTTCATGCCCCCGTTTAGTTAAGGGTTTTTCTAATTTGGAGCGAAGCGAGTGAACTGAGCCAATGCCGATATTGTAATATGCTAGACATTATGTTTTGAAGGGACTTCGTATGGATGTGCGTCCACTAAGGTCAGGGATCTCAGAACTGAAGTGCAACAAATTTTTTCGTGTTTTTGCTCCCAAGCCACTAAGGGCATATTAACCATATCAATAAATTTAACATAAGAAGCCAAAAGTATAAATCCAAAAATAAAAATAGGCAAAAAAAAGAAAAAGTATTGGTATGTATTTTGGTTGGAAAGAAAATAAGGAATGGGGTGAATTGTATTTTGAAAGTTTGTGTGATGTCATCTGTATCTTTGTATCTATGATGCTGACTCTTTTCAATGGTGTGTCATTTGTGAGAGCAAATCGGAGTCTTGGACAGTAAAAGATAAATAACAAATTAAGAACGATTCAAAATTTACTTTATCTTTCAACTGAATAACTGAGGTAAACAACGTCAGCGTGTACCACCACCCAAAAGGTGTAGGATCAAGTCTTGGTATCAATATCATCATCATATAAAAATTCACGAAAAGAGCAGAATTCGAACACACAACTTGAAGAGGCTTTTGGAAAACTTGGTATCTTTGCTATAACCTCTTCTTTGCTTTATTGTTTAGAAAAGTAAACCGCAGTATCAGTTCCATAAGAGATAACCATTGTTTGTAAAGGTTTTGCATTTTCAACATTACTGTCACCCACCTGGGATTCCAATAAATTTTTGAAAGCAAGCGGATTTAAGATGTAGATATAAACATCCAGTATCAACCATATCAAGCTTCCAAACCTCGTCTTCCAAACCTCAACAGCAACAGAGTCCTTGTCTTTGATATCATGGTTGTCTTCACCCCCATCGTTACCCACACCAACATCATCACTCACAGAGTCACAGTGCCTTTATTTCCACTGTACCATTCTTCATCTTCTTCAGTGCAGCATAGACTAATCAACTAAATTTGAAACAGAAAAAGGTAGTCAGGTGTCAGAAGAATAATAACTGTAAATACATTATTGGTTAGCAGTAATGTAACCAACAAATTGTTAATGACAGAACAACAAATTCAAAGGCTTTACCATTCTAGAACTTGTCTAATGACACATTGATCTATGAAAATGGTGGACAACTTTTATCAGCTGATACACAATCACTTGCCAGAAATGAGGGATGCTAGGACCATGTGGTAAAGCACTAAAGCGATAAAAAACTGTGAAATGATGATTTAATTCCTTGGTGTGGTAAGATTAAGTTAGCTAACCAAGCACACTTCAAGAGCCAGAAGCACAGGTAGGATCACATCACTTCCGCTGAAATTACAAACAAACAAGCCACGGTCGCAATTTTTGGACTGAGAAACATAAACTCATTTAGAGGTTCCGTAAACATGAGGCCGATATGCAGATCATGTTCATATTAAACAATAAACGTCACAAACTAACTTCAATCTACTTCAATTGAATGTCATGGTTTTGAATAAATGCCCTTACTATATGTAATCAGTACATTTGAAGAGAATAAATGTGAATGGATGTCACTGTTTGCACATTTTGTGCCAGGCTTTGCACAATGGGCGCAAAGGCCTTTCAAAATTACACATGAATCATCATGTCCATGTTACTCAATTATTCAGGTAGCAACAAAGTTGTACTAGTGCAGAAGTGTCTCCCCTTATCTGTCTTCCATGAAACTAAAGGAGCTTCAAATAATTTGTGCTAGTTTGTGTGTTTGACACTAAAAAGGCAAGCAAATTTAAGCAAAACAAGGCTGGGGAAACATAAGAAGATCAACCCATAAAAAGCATGAACAAACATGAATATATTGCTAGAATACAAACAATTTAAATTGAAAATTAGAGTTAGTGTCGGCTGTGAAATTGTTTAACGCAGTAGTTTTGATGGATGATGAGATCATTTCAAGCGCCCAACCATCGTCTTCATTGTCGTTGCTATCTCCACTCTCAGCAGAGTCATTGTAGTAGTTATCTTCACCCCCATGGCCGACGTCTTCTATGCCAGGAAAAAAAGGAACAAACTACATGTGAAATTGAAAAGGATACACACCATAAGTATAACAGGTAAACAAATGTAATTCAAACCTTGTTTTGTAATTAATTTAATGAGAGCAAAAAGTTTTGTGCACTTGTGACTTACCTCCTCAAATTCAATTGAAAATAGATTAGGTGCTTTTTCGAGCAACGCAATTAGTGCTTTATCAGCAGTTACTTTCTGAGTCAGATACAACCGGTGCAAATTGTCGAGACGATCGTCGGCAACAGAGAGAACCTAGTCATGACAGGGCAAGATAAACAGATATATATCAGCTTCAAAGTGTCCGATTTGCCATAGAACAACGCAAACATAAACTTACTAAAAGATAGCAGCAAGAAAGAGCTAATACCTGTAGGGTTCGATCGGAAATTGTTAGACACACCACATGTGTAAGTGCTCGAAGAAATTTGTTAATAACCGCACCATAATCTATCTCTTCATCCCATATTGGACCATCTTCTTCAAAGAAAACGTCAACGTTTGCTTCAACTAGTGCTGGAAAGCTACACAGCACATAATCCTTTGCAACCCTACCTTTGTCGATGAGAGACTCCAAACTTGGTGCATGAATTTGGAGAGCACAGTCTTGAAATCCGTCTTGTTCTTCCGGATTCAAAATAGTTAAGAAAGTTAGAACTATTGGGTTTTAGGTTTAATTACTTATGTTTAACTTGAAGAGAAGAGAGACAAGAAGATGAACTAGAATAGAACAGTTTATTTGGTTTTGTTAACTTATTATACAAAGAGACTCGATACATATATATATGCACAAACTGACGTGAAGCTTAAGATATTAGCTTTCCTAACTAAACACGGTTTCCTAATATACAAAGTCTGCCAAATATACAAAGACTGCCGTGTTGAGTCACGTTGTGTTAACACCCTCCCGCAAGCGTAACGGGTTATCCTGAACCGTAAGCTTGAACCGTAGAAGAGAAAACCTGTCTTTAGAAAGTGGTTTTGTGAATATGTCCGCAATCTGATCTTTAGATGATATAAAACGAACGTCAAGTAGTTTGGAAGCCACTTGATCACGAACGAAGTGATAGTCTATTTCAATGTGCTTCGTTCGTGCATGAAATATAGGATTAACAGTAAGATAAGTTGCACCAAGATTGTCACACCATAAAATAGGAGGAGAACAATTAGATATGCGAAGTTCCGAAATGAGTGACTGGATCCACATAATTTCTGCAGTTGCAATGGCAAGTCCCCGATATTCACCTTCGATTAGAACGAGATACTCGTTTTCTCGCTTACGAGCACCCCAGAGACAATATTTCCACCCAAATAAACACAATATCCACTAGTAGAACGACGATCATCGAGAGAACCAGCCCAATCGGGAATCAAGATAAGCACCAAGGATAATCAGAAAGAAGGTGAAGGCCAAGAAGCATACCAAAGGTAGAAGTATGCTTGAGATAACGAAGTATGCGCTTAACTAGACTCAAAGTGAAACTCCGTAGGGGCATGCATAAATCGACAAACTTTATTGACAAAGATATGCAATATCTGGTCGAGTAAATGTCAAATATTGCAAAGCGCCAACAATACTACGGTATTCAGTAGCATCAGTCAATAAAGTGCTACGATCAGAAGACATATCTCCAGAAGTACTAAGTGGAGTATGAATTGGTTTGACTCCATCCATTTTCGCTCGAATAAGAAGATCATGAGCATAATGTTGTTGAGAAAGAAATAACCCCGAAGAAGTACGAATTGCCTCAATGCCAAGAAAATAAGACAAGGAACCAAGATCTTTAATTGCAAACTCTTGTTGTAAACGGGTGAGAATAGAATTGATACATGTAGTACTGGAGCCAGTAACTATAATATCATCCATGTAGACCAACAAATAAATAGTACCATAAGTACCATTGTAGATGAACAGAGACGAGTCACATTTCGAAGTAACAAAGCCAATTTGTAGCAAAAAGGTACTAAGTCTGTGGTACCACGCACGAGGAGCTTGTTTGAGTCCATATAGAGAACGATGTAACTTGCAAACATGTGTAGGAAACCGAGAATCCACATAGCCCGGTGGTTGTTTCATATACACCTCTTCTTGAAGTTCGCCATGCAAGAAAGCATTCTGCACATCAAGTTGATGAATAGGCCAATTGGAAGATAAAGCCAAAGTAAGAATAATACGTATAGTACACGGTTTAACAACCGGACTAAACGTCTCAGAGTAATCAATTCCTTCTTGTTGATTGTAACCTTTTGCAACCAAGCGAGATTTGCGACGTGCAATTGTACCATCAGGATTACGTTTGATACGAAATACCCATTTACATCCAATAACATTCATAGAAGGATCATATGGAACTAATGACCACGTACCATTTCGAATCAATGCATTGATCTCGTCATCGGATGATGTACGCCATTGTGGATCTTTATGAGCCTGGGAAATACAAGTAGGCTCAAGAATTGAATCACATACCAGAGCATATTTAAAGTTTGGTTAAAAATGCCATCTCTAGCCCTAGTCACCATTGGGTGTGTATTAAGAGCATGTGTTGTCGCAGGTTCCTGGAAGTCCATAGTTGGAGCTGAAGTAGTCGCGGTAGTTGGAGCTGAAGTAGACACGGTAGTGAGTACTGGTGCTGTAGTAGATACTGGCAGAGACGTGGTTGGGACTGAAGTAGATGTGGAGACAGACATTGGAAACTGTAGCTGATCTGACGCTGTCGGCTGTAGTATTTCACTAGCATAAGCAGGTGTTGTCGGTTGCTCATAGGAATAAGGTCTAGCAGAACGAACTATTCTCGGGCAAAGATCATTATCGAGAGACATGGTAGAAATTGGACGGTCTGTCCGATCATTGAGACGAGTATGTAATACCGGTTGTAAAGATAAATTCATGGAAGGAGAAATGGTTACTTGTGAAGAGGTCGATGCAAGAGAAGGCGATGATGCAGACGCAAAGGGGAAAGTGGTCTCATCAAAAACAACATGACGACTAACATATATCCGTCATGTAGGAATGTGAAGACATTTGTAACCTTTTTGAGATGGACTATACCCAATAAAAACACAAGGAGAACAAATAGGTTCCATTTTGTGAGACCTATATGGTCGCAAGTGCGGATAACACAAACAACCAAACACACGAAGAAGAGTGTAATCTGGTGAGACACCAAAAGAGCTTCATACGGAGAAGAATTATGGATAGAAGTGTAAGGAACACGGTTCATTAAATAACAAGCAGTATAAAAAGAATCATACCAATACGAGGATGGTACAGAAGCCATGTTTAGAATCGTAAGACCAGTTTCACGAATATGACGATGACGACGTTCGACTAAACCATTTTGTTCAGAAGTATGTGGACATGAAAATCTATGAAAAATACCAAGTTGCTGAAGATGCGGAGTAAGTTTGCGATACTCAAGTGCATTATCATATTGCAAAATCATAATTTTCCGATTAAAAAGATTTTCAACATGCTTTTGAAACAAAATGAATATAGAAAAGACATCAGATTTTTGAGACATAGGAAACATCCAAGTAAAACGACTAAACGCGTCAATAAATATGATATAATATGTGTATCCTTCATTAGATAAAACATGAGAAGGTCCCCAAACATCGGAGACGACTAAATATAATGGATTCAAATAAATAGTTTTACTAGGAGTGAAAGGAAACTTATGACTCCTATGTTCATGAAAATATGAACAAAACTGAATAGTTTGACTAGAAACCAGAAGTGAAAACTGAGAGACGACTTTACGAACTGTACGCATCATTGGATGACCCAATCTAGAGTGCCAATCTTGTAAGGTAGCACGTTCTCCTATTCAAGCTTTAGGCGACGTAAACGAAGCATCAAGTTGATAGAGACCACCCCTCCTACTGCCGAAAAGAAGAACCTTCCCGGTACATCGATCCTTCACAAGACAAAAATTTGGATGAAATTCAAATAATACATTATTGTCAGTAGTGAAACGAGATACTGACAAGAGATTATGAGATATTTGAGGTGTATAGAGAACATTACGAAGTTGCAACTTACTACTGGGAGTTCCCAAAATAGAAGAACCAACATTAGAAATTGGAATAGAAAAGCCATTACCCATCTGAATTTGATCAGGACCAGTATACTCGGTTGAAAACTGAAGACGAGAAAGATCATTTGTTATATAATCCGAGCACCACCGTCCGAGTCCAAGGAGGAGTTGGCAATAAACCAGGTTTGAGCACTGTAAGCACGAGGAGCGGAAGCCGGTGGTTGACGTCGAGGAGGACGAAAGCTGCGTTCGAAGCGGTTCCAGCAGTCTGGGGCTTCATGGTTTTCACGAATACAAAGTTGACAGGGAAGCTTTGAACGACAAGCAGCATACGAAGACGTACTAGGTGCAGCAGCCCGTTGTTGAGAACGATTAGCAGGGAAACGAGACATACCAGGTGCAGCAGCATACGAAGATGAACCAGTGGCAGATGGATTGGTTGGTGCAGAGAAGCGAGACGTGCTTGCAGTAGAGGAGTGGAACTGTGCAGCAGAAACAACGTTGGAAACAGGATGCGAATTCAGTGCCTTAGCCTGATATTCAACAACTCGCAGCTCGAAAGTAAGAAGAAACGTAAGGAAGTCTTCCACAGTAAGAGAGCCCATTGTTGTGGTTAAAGATGTGACAATGGCATCATATGAACTGTCCAGGCCAGCGAGAAGACAATGTCGAAATTCCTTGTCGGTGACTGTGGTATTGGCAGCAGCGAGACTATCCACCAAATCTCGAGCATAATTGATGTACTCCCGCATGGTTTTTGATCATTTCTTAAGAGCACGTAGCTCACAGTGAAGATGGTGAATTTGAGCATCAGATTTAGATGCATATTGAGCTTCTAGAGAGTCCCAGATTGCTTTGGAAGTTGTAAGACGATGGACATGACGAAAAACAGAAGGTGTAAGAGATGAGAATAACCAACTTACTAGGATTTTATCTTGTTTTGTCCAAGAAAAAAAAGACGGTGAAGGAGCAGCACCATCAACAGGAGAAGTTGGGCAGGGTTTCGTACCAGTAACATGTCCATCAAGTTCGTAACCCTGAAGATATGGCAAAAATTGAGCACGCCACAAGGAATAGTTATTTTCATCAAATTTAACTGTAATAATATGGTGAGGTTGAGATAATTTAACGGAGGCCATAACTGAAGATTGTGAAGAGACAGTTGAAGACATTAAAGCACCGCTGGTAGAAGAAGCAGTTGAAGGTTCGGTAGACATGAATGTGGAGGACCTAACCCTAGCTGATACCAAGTTAGAACTATTGGGTTTTAGGTTTAATTACTTATGTTTAACTTAAAAGAGAAGAGAGACAAGAAGATGAACTAGAATATAACATTTTATTTGGTTTTCTTAACTTATTATACAAAGAGACTCGATACATATATATATGCACAAACTGACGTGAAGCTTAAGATATTAGCTTTCCTAACTAAACACGGTTTCCTAATATACAAAGTCTGCCAAATATACAAAGACTGCCGTGTTGAGTCACGTTGTGTTAACAAAGAATTTCAGTGCAGGATTCGAAATAAAAAAGTTCTCCATATCAGACAGGTGCAAAGGTGATACAATAAACAAATACTGAAGTACGGGTCAATTGGGAAAGAGTTGGTCATTCCAACACTTATCTCTAAATTCGACTCCGGCAAAGATGAAAGCTTTTTAATCTTGGAAAACATACAACTAATGCAGATATCGTGATTGAAAATAGTCTTAAATCAATTAGTGACTCACAAGTATAAAGAGATGAGGGTATCAAATAGGCTTCTCTTAAAAATAGCTCATGCTTTTATTAACTATAACCCACATAAAATAAGTCATTAATTCAACGAAACGGGTTCTTATAATTATTAACATAACCCATACAATTATACATGATTTTTATATATAGCCCATCAAATCTCTAAATTAAAAAAATAAAATAAAGTTAATTATGTAATATTGTAATAATTAAATTTATGTAATATTTGTGGCATATATAATTGATGGTCTCAGAATACCCAGTTTTATGTAATCATGATTAAGAAAAAAAATCATCTTAGAATTTTTTAAAGAATAAGAATGGTTATGGACTTTTAGAAAATTGATTTTAGGAAAAGAATCAAAACCTTAGTTGATTTCATTTCTTTTTTCGATTGATATTGTTGTGGAGAAGTTTTAAAGGAATAGTTAGAATATATAACCTCAATTGATAATCATGATTTTGAAAAATAACATCGTTTTATTGAAAAGGTCAAAAGTTAAGTTAAGTTTTTTTTTTTTTTAAATAAAGTAAAATAATAAAGATTATCTATTAAAATATATGATAGATCATTATCAAAGGAATCATTACACAAGAAACTCGTTGAGGAAAAACAAAGAATTAATGTTTTGTAATAGGGTGATTTGAAATACAATTTAATTTGGATCAAAACAAAAAAAATTAGGAGTTAAATTTTAATTTTGGGGAAGAAGTAGGATTATAAGTTAAAAAATTAAAACAAGAATAATGAGAGAACGATTATAATATGGTGATTTATAATTGAAATACAATTTAATTTTGATCAAAACAAAAAAATTAGGGTTCATATTTTAATTTTGGGGAAGAAGTAGGATTATAAGTTAAAAAATTAAAACTCGTTTGGTAATTTAGGTTTTTCGTTTTAACTTAAACTTTTTGGGTTATGGTTAATAAAAGCATGGGCTACATTTAAGAGAAGCCATCAAATATTCGTCTCTTTGGTGCAAACTGAGACTGAACTCTTCAACATTGTGACTTATTGCAGTTGAAATCCATTTTGTAATCCGAGGTTCATCCAAGTAGACATCAGAGTGAAGAGAGAACTTCCTTATGTTTGAGTCATCGTGAAATTCCAATGTTGCATCAACAAACTCTGCGAATTTATTTTCCTGTGATGAATCCAAGGAGTCAAATTGAAGAGTAGGGATAGACCTCAAAATGTACTTCCATCTTTTAGATAATACACTTGTCCGGGCAGCACAACGAGTATCAACGAAAGAGAGGATTTGATGAAGAAGTGAAGCCGGCAAGTTGCTAATCCTATCACTCATATTGCTTTGTTCCTTGAGTAGCTTTTGAGTTACAATTAATATGTACAAAGGGAATAACCCAAAATTATATTAAGGGATGAACTTGAAATTAGGGGTTCACATTGTTTCTAAGTTACTTATGAAGAAACCCTCTATCTATTACATGATCAGAAGAAAAGCTTTCCCCATTGAAATACTTACTGCTCTTCTAAACCCGAAACCCTAAAATCATTACAACATTTGAGAGTTTAACAGTAGTATCAATGCACTGTTGGGAGCACCTAGTGGGGGGTCAAAAGAGCAAAGAATGATATATTCACAGATTTAGCTCACAACTACCAAAAGACTAGGAAGGAAAATGAGCTTGAAAAATTGGGTTCAAAGAGTGAACTGAGCATTGAGTTGCTTGGAAGAGGACTTAGGAAATCAAAAAAGAAGAAATTTTGATATTCTTTGTTGTCAGCAGTTTGTTTTATAGGGCTAGCATGCTGTCCTTTTGGTTTTTTCAGTTGTTTGATCTAGGCTATTGCTAGGGTCATGTTTGCTCTTATATGAACTTTTTATTTCTGTTCTTTTTCTTTCTTGTATGCTTTTTCTGTTTCTTGGTTGAACCTTTCAAGTAAAAAAAAAAAAAAAAAAAAAATAGTAGTATCAATGCAAGGGTCAACTAGTCAAGTGTGTTTATTATCAAGAATCACCTCTTCAAAACCCTAAATGTTTAATTTGAAACAGTTGTATAGTTAGGGTTTTTTGTTTTGAACAATTCTAATCAAGTGAATTAATAACAGATACAAGAAAATAAATATTTAAGAGGGAAGAGAGCAGTAGAAAGTACCTCCTGTAGGATTCATCAATAATTCAATGATATCGGCTTGTGGTATGAAGAAAATGGAGGGAAAAATCCAACACCGGTAATCAAGTGATCGATGGAGGAGAAATTGAGTTTGAATGAACAGTGAAAAGGAAAGGAGACTTGATAATTTCAGAGGAGAAAAATTGGGAATGGGTTCTATGGTTTTACCCGAAGGACAATATTTGTGCGGCAAATTCTTTATAAACCGTTCACTGACTCACTCACAATGAGTGGGTCCCATACGTGGGCCCACCATTGAGTGGGCGGTTTTGCCGTGGTTCAAAACCACGGTTCCCCTAGAAATATCTAATGTGTCTGTTATGAACTAAAAGGAGATATTGAGAGAAAACAAGAAGAGAATTCTCATTAGATGTCATATTATAAAGGAAATGTTCACTATTTATAGGGAGAAAAAGAAGAGCATTTAATCGGCAAAGATAATAATATTAATCATGAAGGAACACTGAGCCCGGGAATACAAGCGAGGGACAAAACAAATTAGAAACCTGAAAAACAAGAAAAACTAGGAAGAAACAAAGAATTTTGATCTCCAATTTACAATGATATATACAATATCCGTAAAACAGTGTAAAGACTTTGCCCAAGAGAAGATTTTGATCTTTGCTTCTTTGATAATAGTTTTTGCATATTTTTCTTTGTGGCTGAAAGAATGCTCATTTCTTTCGAGCCAAATAAACCAAAAAATAGCAGCATATAGACGCTTCCAGAGACATATACTAGATAATGTATCATTTCTCCAATTTACAATGATATATACTAGATAATTATGAGTTAGAAAAAACATCAGAACTAATAGTAAAACGGAAATCATATATGTTTTGACATTCAACATAATATACTTAGTTACATACCTTAACAGATAAACCGAATCAATTGGTCTCTTGATCGTCTTCATCTTTCATGGAAATATCATCGTTCAATGGATCCATCATTTGAAGGTAGTCTTTAAACTCAGCTTTTCACCAATCTTTCAAACACACACAACACTACAACATTTTTGGCGTTAAGCAGCTGCGATAATCGCCTACAACACGCTTTCTGAGAAAATATGCTGATTCAGAAGCAACCTTGGACGGCTGAACTGCTAGGACATCATGCGCAATGCAAGAAAGAACTGGATACCTCTTTTCGTTTTGTTTCCACCAAGCCAATATATCAAACCTTTGCATATCCTCTAAACTTGGTGGTGGCTCAGCATAATACCTTGTAAGTTCGTGTGATGCTGTAGCAAGTGGGTCACTTTTATGCCTACTTCGAGATTCCCAAAAAATATCTTCAACTGAGGAGCTAGCATCCCCTGAAGTTCCCTGTGAGAGTTGTAGAAGTATTCAAAACAGTATTAACTTGTACGTCCACTTCCATGGCAGATACGTACTCAGCAAAAGGACTTTTCATCTTTTGGGATATTAAACTGCTTTGCTCCTTATGACATCGAATATTATATGCAGATGTACCGAAGCATTCCTCAATGTCAGACAAAGTAGTTTCGATACCTTTGAAGTTAAGCCCCAGATCAAACATGCAAGCTATCGCAAACAAATGAGGAGTCTCACCCCAAAATTTTACGAATTTTTCTTCCATGGTAGCAATAATAACCTTCAAACTAGGAATATTTCTATGAGCAGAAAAAACTTTCCCGATACCAAACAAAAATCTAAGAACAGAGTTACTTGTCGCATAATCAATGCCAGAAAAGTAGTTAGTTGCTTCAAATAAAGGATTCAAGAAATTGCACAACAATTCAGCGTGTTCCAAATCAGAATTACTTACACTGTAACGACATGCGCATATCTGCCAGACACCTTTGAATTGCATTACGATAGGGAAGCACATCTTTTAACATCATATAAGTGGAGTTTCACCTATGATCACAATCAGTTTGGAGCTTTTTAGGACGCACACCCACTGACCGACATGCATTTCTGAACTGCCCATATCTCACGAAGAAGCAAACATAAAAGTTATACTATCTTTAATATTTTCAAGCATTTCCTTAAATTCTTTAACACTTAGTCCGTCTTGAACAACAAAATTTAGTATGTGGCAGCGACAACGCACATGAAATAAATCCCCTTTCGATGGAAGGTTAGGCATTAACACTTTCAAATGTTTGATTGAAAGTGTATTTGCACTAGCGTTATCCATCGAAAGAGAAAATACTTTTTGAGAAATTTCCCAATCACTAACTAACATACGATTAATCATCTCAGCAATTTGTTCTCCAGTGTGTGACACATCAATTAAAAGATAAGACAAGATTCTTTTTCTCAGCACCCAATCCTTATCAATAAAATTCCCTGTGGGTGACATATTGCTTAATTTCTGACGTTTTGATAATCAAATATCTGAAGTCAAAGAAATTTTTCCGGAATGTCCCAAAAGGATTTTCTTCAAATATTCTTTCCCTTCTCTAAAAAACTTCAAAATATCATTTCGAGCAGTAGTTCGACTAAAACTAACAAAACTAGGATGAAAACTGTCATTGATACACCATGGAAAATATTTATCTTCAACGAATTGGAAAGGAAGGTCACGCAGGTGTTTATAGGTGAAAATCGTTTCCGCCGATTTTGGTAAATTCGGTAGGTGAGTGAGAAACTGATTTAAACCATAAACAAATGTGTTGCACGTGAGCACTTTATAGATTCGAGAGATCAATCTGTACAAATCCGGCCTAAACCAAGAAATGGCCGTTCCAGACTTGCTTCGGTCACAAAGTGGAGGAGAAGGGTTGATTTAGGGAGGGAAGCAAAGAAAGGTGTTGAGACCAGAATACCAGGATAGTAGTGTCTCGACTTGTATCGTAAAGTGAAAGCTTAGGAAGCTTGCAAGAGATGAAAGCTTTTGGAGAGCTTGCAAAGTTGCCTTTTTCGAGAGTGTTGTATTTTTCTCCGACCGAGACTTGTTGTCCGGTGGAAATAGGTAAGACCTATTTATACAAGTCGAGATTGAAACATACCTCGGCCTCATGAAGGAAGAGAGTAAAGGGTGAAATAATGGGAGGAGGTGGTAACCGCATGGTGTTTATGGGTGAAAACATTTTCACCATTATTTCCTCATTTATTTGACCGCTTTATTCCTTTTCACGCTTTCTTAATGTGAGCGTAGTGTACGTTGCAAGCTGTGAGCGCCAAACCAAAACCCCGGAAAGCATCCCCGGTTGTGTTGATATCTCGAGTGTTGGTTGCACCTTGAGTGCAAGTGGCGCCGCTAGTGGCGCGTGTGGAATGTGCCATTGGCATGTGCGGAATGCCTTTGTTGCGAATTTCACCTTGAGTGCAAGTGGCAATGCCGAGTCGCTAGTGGCGTGTGTGGCATGTGCGAATGCCTTGGTGGTAGGTTGCACGGTTTTGCAAGCTAGGCTACCAAACAGTGTGTTTGGCATGTGTCAATGGCACGCGTGGCCATTAGGGCTATGTCCTGGTAAGAAAGCTACCAACCCGATGCGTGTTGGCATGTGCCAATGGCATGCTCGGACATTAGGGCCATGGCTCTGTAAGAAAAGCTACCCGCGATGTGTGTTGGCATGTGCCAATGGCATGCGTGGCCAACTTGGGTCGCGCCCTGGTAGGAAAAGCTAACAGTGAGCGTGTTGGCATGTGCCAATGGCATGCGTGGCCAACTTGGGTCGCGCCCTGGTAGGAAAAGCTACCAGCGATGCGTGTTGGCATGTGACAATGGCATGCTCGGCCGTTAGGGCCATGGCTTGGTAAGAAAAGCTACCGGCAAGCGTGTTGGCATGTGCCAATGGCATGCTCATCCAATAGGGCCATGGCCTGGTAAGAAAAGCTACCAGCGAGTGTGTTGGCATGTGCCAATGGCATGCGTGGCCAATGTGGGTCGCGTCTTGGTAGGAAAAGCCACCAGCGAACGTGTTGGCATGTGCCAATGGCATGCGTGGCCAACTTGGGTCGCGTCCTGGTAGGGAAAGCTACCAGTGAGCGTGTTGGCATGTGTCAATGGCATGCGTGGCCGATTTGGCCTAGGTTGCATGGTTTGCAAGCCTAGGCGCGGGCGCCATTTTGGCATGGCGTGGCTAGGGCCAAGGCAGAGTGCTTGGCTTGGCGTGACGTGACTAGCGTAGCTAGGGCCAAGGCAGAGTGTGTTTGGCATGGCGCGGCTAGCCCGGGCTAAATGTGGCTGGCACGATTTGCCATTGGCACGGAGGTGCGGCTAACATGGTTGGCATGCTTTGGCGCGTTTAGTGTGGCTGGCATGATTTTCCATTGGCACAGAGGTGAGGTTAGGGCCAAGGTAAGTGTGTTTGGCTTGGCGTGGTGTGATTAGCGTAGCTAGGGCCAAGGCAGAGTGCATTTGGCATGTGTTTATGGGTGAAAATCGTTTCTGCCGATTTCAGTGAAATCGGTGGGTGAGTGAGAAACTGGTTTAAACCCTAAACAAATGTGCTGCACGTGAGCACTTTATAGATTCGAGAGATCAATCTGTACAAGTCCGGCCTAAACCAAGAAATGGTCGTTCCAGACTTGCTTCGGTCACAAAGCGAAGGAGAAGGGTTGATTTGGGGAGGGAAGCAAAGAAAGGTGTTGAGACCAGAATAGTTCGGGGAGAGTAGTGTCTCGACTTGTATCGAAAGTGAAAGCTTAGGAAGCTTGCAAGAGATGAAAGCTTTTGGAGAGCTTGCAAAGTTGCCTTTTCCGAGAGTGTAGTATTTTTCTCCCGACCGAGACTTGTTGTCCGGTGGAAATAGGTAAGACCTATTTATACAAGTCGAGATTGAAACGTACCACGTCTCATGAAGGAAGAGAGTAAAGGGTGAAATAATGCGAGGAGGTGGTAACCGCATGGTGTTAATGGGTGAAAACGTTTTCACCATTATTTCCTCATTTATTTGACCGCTTTATTCCTTTTCACGCTTTCTTAATGTGAGCGTAGTGTACGCCGCAAGTCGTGACCGCCAAACCAAAACCCCGGGAAAGCATCCCCCTGCTTGTGTTGATATCTCGTTGGTTGCACCTTGAGTGCAAGTGGCAATGCCGTAGCCGCTAGTGGCGTGCGTGGCATGTGCGGCAAATGCCTTGGTGGTAGGTTGTACGTTGAGTGTAGTGGCAATGCCGAGCTTCTAGTGGCGTGTGTGGCATGTGCCAATGGCATATGCGGAATTCCTTGGTGGTAGGTTGCACGTTGAGTGTAAGTGGCAATGCCAGAGCTGCTAGTGGCGTGTGTGGCATGTGCCAATGGCATGCGTGGCCATTAGGGCCGTGGCCTTGGTAGGAAAAGCTACCAGCGTATGTGTTTGGCATGTGCCAATGGCATGCGTGGAATGCCTTGGTGGTAGGTTGCACGGTTTGCAAGTTAGACTACCAGCGTGTGTGTTTGGCATGTGCCAATGGCATGCGTGGCCATTAGGGTCGTGGCCTTGGTAGGAAAAGCTACCAGCGAGCATGTAGGCATGTGCCAATGGCATGCGTGGCCATTAGGGCCGTGGCCTTGGTAGGAAAAGCTACCAGCGAGCATGTTGGCATGTGCCAATGGCATGCGTGGCCATTAGGGCCTTGGTAGGAAAAGCTACCAATGAGCATGTTGGCATGTGCCAATGGCATGCGTGGCCGACTTCGCTTAGGTTGCATGGTTTGCAAGCCTAGGGCGCTATACTTGGCATGTGCCAATGGCATAGCGGCTTGGAAATATGGCTTGTGGTGCGTGTTGGCATGTGTCAATGGCACGTACGGCCATGTTGACCTAGTTGCACGTTTTGCAAGCCTAGGGCGCTATATTTGGCATGCGCCAATGGCATAGCGGCTTGGAAATATGGCTTGTGGTACGCGTTGGCATGTGCAAATGGCACGTACGGCCATGTAGACCTAGTTGCACGTTTTGCAAGCCTAGGGCGCTATCTTTGGCATGTGCCAATGGCATAGCGGCTTAATTTGGCATGGTTGCCAATGAGTGTGATATGTAGTTTGGTTTTGGCGTTGTCGCCATGGTGCATGCAGATGTGCGCTTGGTTTTGGCGTTGTTGCGGTGGCGCGCAGGTGCGGCTTGGTTTGGCATTGTTGCCATGGCGCGCAGCAGGTGCGGCTTGGTTTGGCATTGTTGCCATGGTGCGCAGTGTGGGCTTGGTTTGGCATGTGCGGCTTGGTTTGGCATGGTTGCCGTGGTGCGCGCATGTGCGACTTAGTTTGGCATTGTTGCCATGGTGCGCAGCGGTGGTGCGGCTTAGTTTTGGAATTAGGTTCCGTGTCGAAAACCCTAATCTGGGTATTTTGAAAAAAATACCCCTATTAATTATTTACACCTGAGTTAAATGCTCTTAGTTAATGTGTTGCGGGTAACACTAGGTCATGGGGTTTTACGATTTTACCCCTTGTTTAAAAACCACCATCAACAGCATGGCGCGACTAGCTTGGGCTAGGTGTGGGTGGCATGATTTTGCCATTGGCACGGAGGTGCGGCTAACTTGGTTGGCATGCTTTGGCGTGTTTGGTGTGGCTGGCATGATTTGCCATTGGCACAGAGGTGCGGTTAGGGACAAGGTAAGTGTGTTTGGCTTGGCGTGGTGTGATTAGCGTCGCTAGGGCCAAGGCAGAGTGCATTTGGCATGGCGCGGCTAGCTTGGGCTAGGTGTGGCTGGCATGATTTTTCCATTGGCACGGAGGTGCGGCCAGCATGGTTGACATGCTTTGGCGCGTTTTGGTGTGGCTGGCATGATTTGCCATTGGCACAGAGGTGCGGCTAGCTTGGGCTAGGTGTGACTGGCATGATTTGCCATTGACACGTAGGGGAATTAGGGTTTTGTTCGTTGTAACCCTAATTTGAAAAAATACCCCCTATTAATTACTGACTACATGCATTAAATGTCCTAATAAATGTGTGTCACCGGTGACATTAGGTTATTTGGGGTTTTACGATTTTACCCTCTGTTTAAAAACCACCATCAACAGCAGGATAATTAGTTTAATGATATTCTTTCTTGCTCTAGCTTGACTAAACTGAAAAGAAATGATGTTACCTTCCGCATCCCTGGATATTAAGGTCTGCTCGGAATCAGTTTTTTGCTTTTTCTGACAGCTTTTAGTATGTCTACTGAGATGTGATGTGCCAGCACCAGGATCCCCAGAAAAATCAACATTGCATCCTTTGCAACGTGCCCTCTATAAGACTTTTGTAGGGTTTTTTGGATCTGCTTTTGTGAATCGTTCGTAATCTTTCCGCACCTTTGATCTCAGCTTAGATTCTGTCTGGTTCTCTTGTTCTGTGGTTATAGTTGATGGATTTGAAGAGCCAGCAACATCACTGTTCAAGTTAGTCACATTATCTCCTTGAGTATTCATTTGAACTTCACTAGTACCCATGTTGTATGTTACTGTTAACAATATAAAACAGATAGTTAAGTATATGTAAAATGAGATCAAAGGAACAAAGTTACGTACTAGAACAGAAATTCAATTGGTTTTATGCATTAATCAAATACATGCAAATCATTACTGAACAAACCACAAAATCCCAATGCCATGTAACTAAATGTGTTGACAGCGACTTTGTAAAGCTTAGAGTGGGAAGAAATCAAGAAACAAGGGATTTATCACTTGACCATGATCGCACACTATATTAGCGGTTAATGAGAACACCTTGAAACTAAAATACATGCATGCACACAGTAGAGCCATGACTACTTGAAGCTTGAGGAGCTTGCTTGCACCTGATTTGCGAAATATCAAATTCACTGGAGGTTACATTTCTTTCTTTGTTGTTCATTGGGAAAAAAAAAAGGTTGTTCAACCGAGTCTCGTTAGGTCGAGTTGGAACCATGACACATTGACTCGTGCATGCCTCCGCCACTGGTATAGAAACATAAACCACAAATAATTTTCAAGTACGGCACGTCCAATTTAATGGCCCATTCGATACCCTTGTAGATTAGGTTAACCGGGGGGTTTTATATATATTTCTTTCTTGGCAACCAATTAAAGTTTCACACGAAAGAATAAATCTCTAGAAAAAAAAGAATAATCAAGGTCTTTAGATATTGTAGGCGCCGTAAAACCTTTGCTACGCAGATCAGACGAAGATGGCATTAAGGATTGCTGCTGAACACATGACGAGGAGGATCTTAATTTCAAACAGTTCAAAGAAATCATTGGGAAAAGCACAGAACTTCTTTTCCACCAAGAGTAACGAATTCCAGAGAACCGGCAATCTCCATCAAGATCATATTTCTAAGCAATTGGATGAACTCCGGGGTGATGTACGCAATATATATTCACGTTTAAATACGTTTAGTATAATTGTTTATGCCAATTTATTGTTAATAAATTTGCGTATTTAGTGCACCTGGTCGATCATCCGTTCTGTCAACTCCGGGGTGACAAAGACGAGAGACGAGAGATAAAATTGGACGACGCTAATTCTTTTTTATGCTCGACTGATCATATAACCTAGACTGTTTAGCTTTGAAGCTAGTCGGTTTTTCATATATGTCTATCAATATATATTAATATTCCTTTGATATTAGGTAGATGATTCAACTTAAAATCCTTTATTTTGTTTAAGTTCAATTGTATTTCTTATATTTAGGTGATTTTTGATCGATCTTTATATTTAGGTGATGTTTATTTATAAGAATATAATTGTTACTCATTATGGATAGACATGTCTGTGATTATATATCATCAACAAAGGAAAAACAATTGCAATTTTAGGGAGAGCAGTGCCGGCGCTGCTACCTTTGCTAGATTGTTCCTGTTGACTGTAATAAGTGGCTGACAACAACAACAACAAAGGTGATATTAATTAATATTGCTGATGTAGACATGGTATTATGTAATTCAATGAGTAAGGGTTGACATTCATGGGAAGTCGCTCTTATGCGGTTTAAGACTGTATGTTAGTGTTGACATCATCAACTTTTTAATGTCAGTCTATGTAACGATGATCGATCATAATAACTCGCCTGGACGGGAAGAATCCTGACAGCTGACTTAATGTTTGAAGAAAATAGTAAGTTAAATCGCAGCACCACTCCAGCTTATAGAATTTACATAATAATACAAACTTAGAGACATTAGATATCTAAACTGTATATCTTTTCAAAAATCAGTAACTGAATCTTAGTTATGAGAAACATAATGGCCGGCACACCTCACCCACACTATATTTGAGTAATAGTTAGAGTTAATCTCTACAATACAATAAAATTTCTTGAGAGGTCTCTCTGTTGAACACAACTCTAGCTGCAGTATAGAACTCTATACATATCCGAAATTAGGTTAAAGAATCCAGGAATTACATATCCGAAAATTAGGGTTAAAGAATCTAGGAATTACATATCCTGGATCCCATAAAGTGATAATATCATTCTTTTGATTAGCCCTTTTGACCCTAGTATTCTTCTCTTTCTTAGCGACCAAGTTTCACAAAATGAAAAATCTCTAAATAAAAGAAGAATCAAGATCTGCATTGCTGCCATACAACTTTTGCCAAGCAGATCAGATGAAAGATGGCATTAAGTAATGCAGCAGCACGCTGCACGCATGACTAGGAGTTTGTTAATTTCAAGCAGTTCAAAGAAATCACTGGGAAAAGTACAGAATTTCTTTTCCTCCAAGGCCGCTAATTCCCCTTCCTCCATGACTGATGTCCCAGTCACTCGGCAAGAAGTACGTGATCTTTTTGAGGCAGTGGAAGATATCCGGACAAGCGTAAGGAATTTCCGTAGATTTATAGTTGGTCTGTGAATAAACAAACATTGATTCAGTGTACCTTTTTAACCTTGAATACATATGTATAGTAATGGTTGATATTTAAGGTCATATTAGTAATATCAAGGTTACACCAAGCTATTTTGTACTTTTGTGACCAATCAAAATACCTCTTTTCTTTATATTAGTAATAATAATAAGATGATCATCAACAGTACATGCAAATTGTAGTAAGTCTGGTTGTATAACGAAGTATCATCCAACTCTTTGTTGTATGCATGCTTGTTCCAGTAGTTTATCATGATCCAACTCACTACCTAACCACAGTATGATTCCCAATTAATTTCAGAAAATTTACGCCTCTTACTCAGAGTTAAGACACATCAACTCGTAATCCTTCCATAAATGTCAAGAGAGGGAGGTGTTCGCTGGCTCTGTGAAGGCAGCCTACGCTAGGATCATACGACCAACTACCAACTTGGAACGGGCGAGTCCATATATTGTGCGAGCTAGAGCCTACCCAGTGAATAAAACACAGTGTCCAACCATATTATTAATGTCCCCGCTTGGGTCACAAGGTCACACTACCTAGCTCGATATTCAATTTTCGTTTTACAGGGTCCATATACTAATGTAGTTCATGAGTTTTGCACGATGTACTAATTTTCTTTCTGTGCACGTGCTTTGACAGAAGATAAAAATTACTCACCTTCACCTGGTGGACTTTGGGTCCTTAGGAGGTGAAATTGTTTTTTTCCCGTTAGTTTCCTCAATCGGAAACATTACTCATTAGTATAAAATCTTTCTACAGTAAATCTTCTAGTTTTGGATCTTCCGTATGCAAAGAATAACTGGTTATTGATGGTCAGTCGACAGGGAAACCAACAGAGTGGAGAATTTAATCCAGTAACTGTTAATAGAATTGTGATTCGAACCATTTTGACTTATCAAAACAAAAAAAATGGTCATTAGAAACATCAAAAATTGAGAACATTACAGTAAAACTATTGTTTTCCAGTGAAACATCACAGATTCACATGGTCCTGCTTGATATTAAAATCTTTGAAGATATCTTTAGTTGAACTCCAAAGACTAATATTTTGTTTCACTGTCGTAATTATCTCATCCTGCAGTGTTAATAAAATAGATTTTGTTCCATGTTTGTAACGTTTGTTCTTCTATCTATTTTTTATTTGTTTACCTTCTTATAAAGATAAATCTAATCAATATGTGAAAAATGATAGGTAAGCTTGTATCATGTAATGCACAAATACTTGACATTGTCACGTTGACATTGGAGGTTGAGAGTTCTGATACCATTGACAATGTCAAGGCAAAATTCAAGTCGAGGGGATTTCACCTGATCAGAGGAGATTAATTTTTCCTGGAAAGTAGTTGGAAGATGGAATTAATGACTCTTGTAGAGCAAGTTGGATGTAAATTTGATTTTCAGGATTGTTCCCCAACTTTACACGTAAATACATGTGCATAATACGGTTGGCATATAAGAATTATTTTTATATTTAAAGGATCTTTGAACAATCATGATATTCACATCATAAGCATAGTTGTGTTAGGAAGGATACCTGAAGCCATTTGGTTGAATCCAAAATGTCCAAAGAAGAACACCCGTAAAATAGAATACCTTGAGAAACTCTTAGTTTCTCCTTATTGACCCTCTTTTTCTTTTTGTGTAATGGAATAATAGAAAATTCATAAACTCTATTATGATGGTTATAGAGTTCCTTTTATAGGTAGAAGGAGGACCAAGGTTCATAGGATTTAGTTTTGTCATTTAATCTCGACCGTCCATCAAGGAAGAGGGAATATGAAAGGACCCCAATATATGTAACCAACATGTTTAGCCATATTCTAAATTAGCCAAAGATTTCACATGGCCCAACAAGATATTTCCAATGTAGAAATATTCTTACATTCTCCCACTGGTCCATGTGATAATCTATTTAACGGTTAATCGTAGAAAAACATAAGCGCGCATAATTGCTAAACAAATATAATGGTTAAACGTAATACCTCAACCAAGCAAATTACTTATGCGAGTCATGGCGGTGGCACATTGTCTTGTTATCAACATGTTCCCTTCCATGTACCACAACACAAGCAAATTACTTAATCAGGCCTTAAATAGGGATATCATAATGGTCCAGTAATGTCTTCAAAAGAAAACAATTTCTGTAACATTCATCCAATAACATAAAAGTATACTAAAGTGGATACAAAAATAAGTTCAGAAAAATAACAATAATAAGATCTCAATAAGTGTTCAAACATAAGCAAAAGTCTAAGTGAAACTAATTGTTTGTTACTCCCTCAAGACCCATGTTTCCAACATGTTCCAAAAAGGTCTTAGGAGGTAACGCCTTCGTAAATGCATCTCAATCATAAGTTTTGTGCCTATGTGTTCAATGAACAACTTTTTCATCTCGAATAAACTTGTTTCACACATAGGTACTTTAGATCCATGTGTCTTGAACCCTTAGTATATCTAGCGTGCTTTGAAAAGAATACTCGCACGCGATTATCACAGTAAAGTTTCACAGGTAAGGAGGCAAAATTTAGGTCTCCAAACATTGAGATGAAATTCCGCAGCCATGAACAATGATTTGTAGCCTCATAACATGCTACAAATTCAGCTTCCATTGTTGAGCCAGTGAGAATAGACTCTTTTGCACTTTTCCATGATATTGCTCCTCCAGCTAATAGAAAAAGATATCCAAAAGTGCTCTTTCGAGTATCATTACATCCCATGAAATCGGAATCTGTATAGCCAACCAACTCAAATTGATCTGTCTTCGTAAATGTGAGACGATGATTCTTTGTTCCTTGCAGGTACCTTAAAACTTTCTTTGCAACTTTTCCAAGTTGTTCCATTCCAGATTCACAAGGTATCTTCCCAAAGATACCAACTATATAGATGATATCCGGTCGTGTGCAAACTTGAGCATACATTAAACTTCCCACCACGAAGCATAAGGGATTTTATCCATTTTCTTACGTTCCAGTTCATTCTTAGGACAAAGATTGAGTCCAAACTTGTGTCCTTTAGAAACCGGAACTATGCTTGGCTTACATGCACTCATCTCAAACCTCTCTAGTATTCTTTCGATATATGCTTTATGTGAGATTGATAATGTTCCAAGTGATCTATCACGGGATATTTCTATCCCAATCACATAAGAAGCCTCACCCATATCTTTCATTTCAAAATTCTTCGAGAGATATTCCTTAGTTTCATGCATAAGACCAAGATCACTACTCGCAAGTAGTATGTCATCTACATACAATACCAAAATATGAACTTCCTCCCACTGATCTTGAGATATATGCATGGATCTACAACATTTTCTTCAAAACCAAATTTTTGAATGGTTTCGTTGAATTTTAGATACCACTGCCTGGAGGCTTGCTTAAGTCAATAAATTGATTTCTTAAGTTTGCAGACCATGTGTTCATGTCCTTCTAGGACAAAACCTTCAGGTTGACACATGTAAATATCTTCTTCAAGCTCACCATTAAGAAAAGCTATTTTCACATCCATTTGATGTAACTCAAGGTCATATTGAGCTACTAATGCCGAATAATTTCGAGAGAGTCTTTCATTGACACGGAGAAAAGTCTCTTTGTAATCAATGCCATCTTTCTCGAGTGAAACCTTTGGCTACAAGCCTAGCTTTATAACATTGAATATTGCCGTTAGCATCGCGTTTGGTCTTAAAGACCCATTTACACCCGATTGCTTTGTGTCCTTCAGGCAATTCAACGTATTCCCAGACTCCATTATCATCCATCAATTTTTTCTCTACTTTCGTAGCATTAATCCATTTACCAGAATTACTACATTTGATAGCTTGTGAATAAGAAACTGGATCTTTCATAATCCCTAAATAAAAATCCGATTCTTGTAGATAAACCACATAATCATCGAAATAGCCCTTTGTCGTTCTCTAGTAGATCTTCTTAAGGCTACTTCTTGAGGTTGTCCTACAATTTCTTCAAAGGGCAATAGTATCATCATGAAGCTCCGGTGCCGTTATTTGTGTTTCTCCCTCATCACTTCTGTTCAACAACCTGAGGAGTCACAATATCCGTAGAAAATCGAGGTAAAGGGATTATTACTCCGATTTCTTGAACGACTTTTCTTGCACCGGTGTACTCACACTAACTTCGCCATCCTTAATGAATTTTGCATTTCCAGCTTTCAACAATTCTCATACTATGGTTAGGACAATAAATAATATACCCCTTGGACTTTTCAGGAAAACCAATAAAATAACCGCTAACAGCTTTCATATCCAATTTCTTTTCTTTGGGATTATAAACTTTCGATCACGAACAACCCCAAACTTGCAGTGTTTTTAAACTAGGTTTCCAGCCCTTCCACAGTTCAAAAGGAGTCTTTGGAACTGCTTTGCTTGGAACTCTATTTAAAATGTACACAGCATAACGAAGAGCATACATCCACAAACTTAAGGGCAAACTCGCATGACTAATCATGCTTCTAACCATTTTCATTATAGTACGATTTCGCCTTTCTGCTACACCATTCTTCCAAGGTGAACCTGGCGTTGTGTATTGAGCAACAATTCCAAGCTTTTGAAGAAGTAAAGCGAAAGGTCCAGGATGTTGTCCTGTTTCGTCATACCTTCCATAATACTCTCCACCCCTATCGACCTAATGATTTTCACCTTCTTTTCTAATTGCCTCTCAACTTCGGTAAATGAATTGCTCTACAAAGATTCACAAATTGAGACTTATCATGCAATAAGTAAAGATAACAAGAACGTGAAAAATCATCAATAAAGGTGATAAAATATTTTTCTCCTCCAAAAGTTGGAACGTCAAGGGTCCACAAATATCTCGTATGTATTATTTCAAGGAGTTCGAACTTCTTGTGGCACCTTTCTTTGTGTGTTTTGTCATCTTTCCTTTAATACAATCCACACAACTTTTATAATCGCAAATCAAGGTTCTGTAGAATCCCATCTTTTACCAATCTTTGAAGCTTTTCACGAGATATATGTCCCAGCTTCTTATGCCACAAGAATGAGGAATTACCCTCAACACGTTCAGTTCTATCATTATGATGCATGGTTAAATAGGTTCCAGGTATTGATGACGGTGATAAATTTAATTTGTAAATACCATCAAAAAGATAACCAGAACCAATAATTTTAAAATCTTTAAACAAACTAAAACATCCATTTGCAATTTGAAATTGAAATCCTTGTCTATCTAGTTGAGAAACTGAAATTAAATTGCGGGAAATAGTTGGAACATAAAGAGTGTTTTCCAGATCAAGAAAGTATCCATGATCTAGAATCAGACGATAGGTGCCTACAAAGATTAATCGGGGCTTTATTGCCATTGCCCATAAAAAGGAAGTTTTCATTCTGGTTTGTGATTTGGGTTGAAAGGTATCCCTACATCGAATTAGAAACATGAACATTAGCACCTAATCAAACCACCATGATAAAGAATATTCTTTAATCTAGTCAAATTTGTTTCAAAATAGCTTACTAATCCCAAAGGATTACCTTTATTTTCGAACCATTTTTGACGCTTAGTGCAATCCTTTTGAAAATGACCAGGTTTCTTACAGAAACGACACTTATTGTCATCTTGCTTTGTGATGTAGGACATCCGTTAGATTTAGGATTAATAATTTTATTATTATTTCTAGAGTTTAATTAATTTAATATAGGTATATATCTTATTTTTAGAAGTTATTTAATTCCAGAATACTATTTATTTTAGGGATTTCTTATGTTCCAAGTTTGAGTCTTAGAGTTATTTAAATAGGAGACTAGTCCTATATAATCATAAACAACATTATTATCAATCAAAAACAGAGTTTTCTCTACAATTATCCTACTTTACTACCAAAATTCTTTATTCACGCTTCCGTTCTGCATTACTTTGCCTTCTTCTTTTCAGGTTGACCAGAATTATTCTGTGGTGCTCCCTTATTGCCCTTTCCAGGCTTGCGCTTATTGTTCACTCCTCGATTGACGAAATGTGCTTGATTAAGCCCTTGCTGGTTTAGCCTAGCTTCCTCTTGAACTAGCATGTTTCCAAGTTCATTTGTAGTCCACTTTTCCTTAATAGTGTTGTAATGCACTTGAAAAGCGGCAGATACCGAGGAGGTAGCGAGTTGAGAATGAATTGGACAAGAAAGTTCTCATCCACAGTTAATTTCATCTCAGTGAGCTTAGCAGCAATGCTACGCATTTCTATCACGTGCTGGTGCATTGACCTTACACCGGTGTACTTCATGGTGGTCAGATCAGCCATCAACTTCCCAGCTAGAGACTTATCCGCTGTTTTAAAGCGTTCCTTTACGATTTCCATAAAGTCCTTAGCATTTTTAGGTTCGGGAAGTGATCCTTTAATGTTTGCATCAATGTGCATTCGCATCAACTGTATGCTCAGTCTATCACTTCTCTCCCACTTTTTTAAGAGATCCTTATCTTCGTGGGAACTCTTATCACCATAATTGTCTTTTCAATTAGAGAGAAAGGTCAATATCCTGCACACCCAAAGTGAACTCAACATTCTCTTTCCATTCTGAGAAGTTGGTGCTATTGAAAAATGGGATAGAAGAAGTATACGAATGCAAAGACTTAGAACTAGAAGCTGTAAAACATGACAAAGATACACAAAGTCAAACTCACACACATACAAATTAAGAAACTCCTGTGGGTAGAATCTTAATAAAACAACAATCATGTCATAAAGTCATAAAAACATTCACACATATATAAGTAAGCAAAGACAAACATCTGTGGATATTATGCCTTTCATAGTTACATATATAATCATAATATTAGTTCAAACATGTGAATTAGAGCAACCTCAGGTAACTTTTCATTCTAATATGTATGACTAAGTAGTTAATTTCTTACAATGACATTCTAATACTCCCTCCGTTCCACTTTAGATGATGTTTTTGGAATTTTCTTGAGAGAGATATGAAAATTTTCCATCCATGCCCTTGAAAAAGTCTTCAAATATTAATTACTATTAGTGCATTTAAAAATGAACTTATAGTTCCAAGACAAAATGTTAGGGTGTTATTGGAAATTTTGTGAAAAAATATGAAAACCTTCAAGTATTGTGGAACAAAAAAATAACCCTAAAACATCATCTAAAATGAAACGGAGGGAGTATAACATAATACTTTAGTATCACTGTGGTGATGGCTAAAGTGAATACAATTCAAACATTTCTTAATAACTTACACATGTTACAATCACTGTCATACAATAATGTTCGATTCATGAATGTTCATATTAAATCACATTTACAACCAAAAGCAAGCATTCAAAGTCAATGGTCAAACGGTCAAAAGCCAACATGTGGAAGTCAAAGGGACACTTCAAATTTTCAAAAAATTAATAATAAACGTTTCAAAAATTAATAATAAACGTTTCAAAATTAATAATAGACGTTTCCAAAATTAATGATAGACGTTTCAAAATTAATAATAGACGTTTTCAAAAATTAATAATAAACGTTTTCAAAAATTAATGATAGACGTTTCAAAAATTAATAATAAACGTTTCAAAATTAATAGCCCAAGTTTTATTATTAATTAATAAGTGGAAGTCAAACGACACTTCAAAAAAATTCTCTCCATGGTCGACGAACATCTCATGTCCGACCTTTGAAAACAAATAATACCGTTTAACCCTATGTGGGCCACGCCCAAAAAAAAAAAAAAAAATTTACTTAACATTACAAAGAGCCCATACGTTACGTAATCGAAAAATAAAAATTAAATTTCACAATGAATACTTGTTTAACCCTCCTAGCATACGTTATGACTATCAAAACGGTGTTTTGACTTTACACATGAATCAAATAGAACATTTTATTGATCTTAAACAAATCACATCATATTGAATCATGTTAACCCAGAGATCACACAAAATCATGTTATTGTCAAATAAGTCAAACACCACAAATCAATCATACATGTCACGAAGCATACATATGAATGTGTATTTCCATTTCAAGAGACCGTACAAAACAAAGATATATAAATCATTATTCATATGATAATATTTTCATTATATCTTAGAGATTCATGGTATATAAACATAAACATGATTATTAGAAATCAAAACAGACATGGTGATGGATTCAAATCATCACAACATTTGCATACAATCATCAAGGACAATCATGGAGTTCTAAACCAGGCTCTAGATGCCAAATATAAGAATTATTTTTATATTTAAAGGATCTTTGAACAATCATGATAATCACATCGTAAGCATAGTTGTGTTAGGAAGGATACCTTAAGCCATTTGGTTGAATCCAAAATGTCCAAAGAAGAACACCCGTAAAATAGAATACCTTGAGAAACTCTTAGTTTCTCCTTCTTGACCCTCTTTTTCTTTTTGTGTAATAGAATAATAGAAAATTCATAAACTCTATTATGATGGTTATAGAGTTCCTTTTATAGGTAGAAGGAGGACCAAGGTTCATAGGATTTAGTTTTGTCATTTAATCTCGACCGTCCATCAAGGAAGAGGGAATATGAAAGGACCCCAATATATGTAACCAACATGTTTAGCCATATTCTAAATTAGCCAAAAATTTCACATGGCCCAACAAGATATTTCCAATGTAGAAATATTCTTACATGGCACTCTGTCAATTTGCATTAGCTTTATCTATGTACAGAAAAAGTGATACATATTCCACTGATTTTGAAGCTCACAATTGCAACTTAAGCTACAGTACATTTTTTTAAGGTTTATGAATGGAATTGGGTTTGCAATAGGTAATAGTTCGATAGTTCTCCACTTGTTTGTACATAGTCTGACATAGGATGTGTGCGGGTCATCCAGGTATATAAGCAGCTCTTTGTTGCAGGAATCATCAATGAAGGCAGTATGATATTTGTATTCGTTCATTATTGTGGATTAAACATGAATCCATCAAGTTCATCATGGAATGGTCGATACCAAATTATTAACCATGATGAAGAATCGGAAAATGCACCTGCTATTTACAAAGGAATTTGTGGAGACCAAAATCCTAATAAGGAACTGATTGTTATTAGAAAGGACGAATAGCATTCATTGTATTGAAATCAAATTTTGCAAATTTCTAAGGTTTGCACATTCTGTATAAATAAATTAAACTAACTCGAAAACGATTAGTCTGTAAAAAGCTTATCACACCCGTCCATCAAAGCTTTCCGCCCTCGATCACCTAACGTACGGCACGCATCCACCTGAAGGACTTCCAAACTTTTGCAATTCCGACGGATAGCTTCCCATCCTTCTGGCTTTATTACCTCCACGAAATTTGATAGGTACAGTCCCCGTAATGAAGGGCAACCTTTTAAAATCATCAAAACTGCTTCAGTATTCATGGTCATAGATCCTTCTCCAACCTCGGACAATTCATTGCGTGTTGAGAGTTTTAGATATTTAAGCCCACCACCACTAACAATTGCTTTAATCCCCTCTAGTGTAAGTTTGATCCCATATGCTTGAAGACAGGTTAAGGTCTGTGGACACTCTAGAAACCCAATACCTGTTATATTGCTGCAGAAATTTATATCAAGTGTATCCAGTTCGCGGCAGTTCCTTAAAAGAAAGCTTATTCCTGAATCAGTAATCGAGTGGCACCATGAGAGATTAACCGTCTCTAAGGATGCACAACATTTTGCCAGGGCCTCTAAGCCTTCATCATTAATATGACACTCTTTCAAACTTACATCTACCAAACGAGGGAACCAAGAAAATATTGAAGACAATTCGATATTTGAATACTTGGAGCAAAAATCTAACTCCAGAATTTGAACTTCGGATCCAAAGAATTGTGAGTTGGATGCAGCATAAACTATTAATTTAGGGCGAGCTGTTAGAGACAAATTTCGGAGGTCTTTGAATCGATTCAACAACTTACCAAGAACTATGGGAAAGCTTTTATTAAGACTAGGTTTCGGACGATTCGTAAGATGAGTACACCTTAAGGATCGACAATTTTTGTTCTGAATATGAAGAAATTGATGACAAGTTAAACCAAACGAATTACGATCATATATAGTTGTCAGGGGATAATATATATTTTCGAGGCACTTAAATATATGACTTAGACAGTCGTCGGGGAGGTTTGTGATTAAAGATGAGATTCTACGGATTTTACACGGATGATAATCATCACCTAACCCTTGGTTGTACTTGTCAGTGGATGAGGCACTCATCATTAAGCAATGCGAAAATTCTTTCCGATGACAACACTGATGCGAAACAAAATCCGGACTTGCTAATGTTTCAATTCAAAATATAACGATTAACGAAGGATGCCCAAAAATATTAAAATAGAGTAATAGTAATACCTTTGGCTCCTTCTCCCGCAATGGGTTGATATACATAAAACAAAAAGAGGAGTTATAAAGCTTAGGAAAACTGATTTCTTTTTAGGGTTTATTATTTTTTGGAGAAGATTATTTAAATACGCTCACTTTTTCTTCCTCTGCAAAAAAATACCCTCGAGGGTATATTTTACGTTTTCATGAAACATGAAAGTGAACTAGTAAATTCTTAACGCGTGAAAACGCCAACTTAAATTGGCTTACTATAAATATTGTATGTAAACAAAGAAATTAGACCCTAAAAACTTACAGAAGAATCCACGGTAAGTGTCCCCTAGATAAATCATCAACTTTTTGCATGAAGCCAGGAAGTTTTATGTTGTTGGAAAGTAAATAAGGGGTGGGTTAAATATATACATGTTGCAGTCGATGTTGACCTTTGGAATTGAAATTTGAAGGTTTGCGTGATGCCATCTCATCTGGGTATATTACCCCCATTATCTTGGTGTTATATATGCAAGTGATGTCTGACTATAGGTTTATGAATGGTTGCAAGTTGATACTGTAACTATGTTTGATATAACGGATTCGAAATTCAGTAGAGAAAGTTGGAAGTAAAACTAATTACCATGTTTGTTTAGTAACCTTACTTACACATAAAGACATATATATGCACGTTCAATATGCATGGTTGGCACTCGGAAAATGGCATCAGCTGTATCCATTTCTTAAAGTGATCCAAAGTTAAACATGAGTGAAAGATAAACCCTGATGAAGAGTTGGAAAATACACGTGCACTTTACAAAGGAATTGTAGAGACTAAATCCTGATAAGGAAAATGTTATGAAGGACAAATAGCATTATTCTCTATATAAAAATAGAGTTTTTTCGAGCGTTGTGGTTAATCGGAGCTTCTGGTTTATTCTGGCCCCACCATTATAATTTATTTTGGTAATTTTATAAAATTCGAGTAAAAAAATTTGAGAAAATATCTTTTAAGCTATAGTATATTTTCTGGACAATCATATTCAAAAAAAATATTTCCTAAATTAAGTAGAAAATATCTTTTAAGCTATAGGATATTTTCTGGACAATCATATTCAAGAAAAATATTTGCTAAATTAAGTAAATTTTAAGAAATCTTATAAATTACCAAATAAATTCAAAAACATTCATATAAAATTATAATTAATTCCTAACATTAAAACATACAAATAAATACAATAATTAAATAAAATCATGTTTATACAATTCATTATGATTAAACTATAAACATTAAATTATGCATCATGATTATCATCACAGAATTAAATCAATCACAAAATTAAGAAAAAAGTCCAATGTGTCCGATTACACTTCTTAAAATTAAATTAATTCCTAATTACAATTTCAATATCCTAATAATTAAACAAATTTTAATAACAATTGGGATGAAAATAAAAAGTTATCCACCAAATTTTGATGATTAATGATTAAAACTTAAAATAAAAATACCTTTTGATGATCAAAGTGTACTTCCCCCGCGAAAAATCGGCAAAACTCACAAATAGTTGAAAAGAAAACTTATTAATGAAACCTTTTTAAGCAAAACCATAAACATCAATCCAGAGCAAAAAACAAAAAAAAACAAGGAAATATAGAAAAATATAAAAATCATGGGAAGAATAGCAAAATGAACTTCAATAATTTTTGTTTGTATTATTCATTCTAAAAAAAAGTAATTACTATCCCTAGACATGCACGATATTCTTAGTATGTATTATTTATTTTTGACAATAATATACAAAAAGAATAAACAATATTTATTTACATTATTATTTTTTGTGTGAATTTTGGAAGAAGATATTTTTATTATATAAGAGTTTTTCATATTTTTAGACATGTATCAAAATTATTTTTATAAAAAAATCTTTATTTTATGGAAATTGTGGTTATGTTGTCTCAATATAAAGAATTTTTCATATAATAAATGAATAAATATAAAGAGAATTTCTATTCTGACTAATATTATTGCCAAAAAAGTATTATATTCGATTGATATTATTTCCAAAACAAGTCTTTTTTTTATGACTATCTCTATATAAATCCTTCGAGAAGAGGCAAAACATGTTTCCACGTTGTTTTTTTCTTTCATGATTTATTTGGTTTTTTTCTTCTCTAATAAAATTATTTATTGTGCAAAAAGCTTGGATTATGCACCTATTATATTTGTTGTATCACGACATACGTAAAGCAATATCAAGGGATAAACTCGTGTAAAACTTCAAGATTATTTAATTCATATATAAATCACTTAACTCATTCAGTAATTCATAAAGGTCATGAAACTAATCAACAGTAACATCGTTGTATTTGGTTTTGCTATTTTTATTATTTTTTCGTTTAATTTCTTACAGTTCCGCGATATATTTCTTTTTTGTTTTTACAGCTTCAATTATGTTTTTTACGGCAGTTAAAGAACAAGGTAACTGATGTCAACATAGTTTTGATTTTCATATTTTATTTTGCTTCTCTCTGTTTAGTTATATAATTCGATTTTCATATTTTCTTTTGATTCTCTCTGTTTAGTTATATAATTCGTCTATCTAATTATACACAAATTTAATATCAATTTTTTTCTTTTAGATGGAGGAGGATCCGCGTGTTTGTACTTTTGACTTCAACAAGTTGTTCCCGTAAGTAGTCCCTTATACTTTTAATATAGTGGGTGATGACTCCTTTTTTTTTTATCGGCATATAGTTGGTGATGATACATGGATCTGAAACAATGGAGGCAACCTATAGTGATGATACATGGATCTGAAACAACGGATGCAATCTATGGTGATGATACATGGATATGAAACAACAGAGGCAGCCTATTTTTTATGATTATTGAGAAAATCTCGCAAATTCTTGCCCTACTTTTTCTCACAGATTTAGTTTTTTTTATTTTATTTTGCAGGTACGATTATTACTTTATCAAAATATTTACTGAACAGATATGTACTTTACTACAAAAATTTAACTCTATTTTCCATTATGTTTTTTCTCCTCGACTCACCGTATGTGCATGTTATCTACTAACCAAACTAATTTTTGTCACCAGAAGTTTCAATTTTACTACCCAATCTCTTCCCCTCGATATCAGATGACTGTACAACAAAAATGGGAAGCTAAATATATCTGAGTTTATATTTTGTGTAATTATTTGTGGGTACTTTTAAATGCTTAATTTTTATGTAGGCTAATGGAAAATATTTTAGTTAAGTGAAAGGAGCTGGTGGATCGTGATGTTCATACTCATATATCCAATGGTTTGAGGAGGTTGGTTAATTTATGGATTAATCAATTCTACCTAAACATGTAATGATCATCTGGATTGGTTATTTATTATGAGTTTCTTTCATTTATATTAAGTTATATTAAGTTGCATCAGATTTAGTCTTTCTCATGGTGGTAATATTATTTTACTTATTTTGAATAGCCATGTCTATCCTGATTAGGTGGCTCCCCAAGCAATAACTTATTGAAAACAATTTTTCGCTGATTCTCACTTTTGTTCATATTTTTTTTTATCTTTTATTTCATATTTAATCATGGTAATCATATCAACAACGTAATATCACAATTTTGATTTAAAATGTTTTTTATATTAAGTTTTTTAGTAATGAAGATGATTATTATCATTGTTTTGGGTTTTTATTTTTTTATTATATTTTTTTTTTTGCACCATTGATTTTTATGTGTTTGCACATTCGGTAAGAGAATAATATCCTTTATTTTGATTGGTGGTAAGAGAATAATATCAACATCATCTCAAATTTTGTTATTTGATTTTTATTTTATCTATTTAGTTTTCTTTTGTATAATACAAGGGACTCAATCTCACAAGTAATTGTTGAAGTAATTGTCATCAAGTACATGTAGTCGATATCCTTGACGGAGAAGAAAGTCGGTGGTAGTCCCGTAGTCCCCTTTTTTTACCCCTAACTTTCAGTTTTTTGGAGGTTTTTTAAGATAAGTTTTGGCCCTCCTATTTATACTTACATAGAACTCATAAATTAAAATAGATGGTTCCAAAAAATTTATAATCATCCATTTCAATTATATGTTCTCTTATATTTGTTGGTTTGGTTGTTTGATTTGCATTTCGGGATTCACGGGCGTCGAATAAGAATCGTGCCAAAGCAAAGATAGATTCAATTAATGCCGCTTAATGGGAATCCAGTCTTTCTTATATATATATTTTCATTTGTATCCGTATAGCATTAGTCGGTGAGTTGACTATTATTTGGTTATGTCTCAGAGATTGAGCTTGAGATTGCCCATGGGGTGAAAGGAAATCATCTTTACTTGATATTCGCTCTGAATGTCTAGATTCATAAATCCCAAAGATTGTTGGAATTTTTGTTTGAATTGATATTTATTCCATCTAAATTTCATTTTTATAACCAATATGTGGTTTTGAGCCTCATTTGATGTCTTGACAGATTCTGCTTTCTCTCAATTTTTATTTTTTGTTTGTTTTTCTTTTTTGTAGTCCCGGTTCTTAGGTTACCTCGTACGCTTAATAGCAAGATCTAAAGGTTCATATTAATATCCAGGGATCTCGATTGCCAAATTCACAATCCCACTTCCGCACATCTATAAACACTGTCCAATATTGTTTTTGGGGTATTTTTATCTATTCAATTAAATATGTTTTCTAAATGACGTTTTAGTTTCACATTGTGAATTAAATGATTATAGAAGCCATTTAGCTTAATTAGGTTTAAGCTTATATTATAAATTAGTTTGTGTTGTATTTCAAGTTATAATCTCTTGACATAAATTAAGATCTTTATGTACTCTATTGATTGTGGTAACTGTAACTCATATAGACAAAACGAATTGAGCAAAGGACACTAACTCATATAATTAAAAGTTCATCAAAGAAACAATTAAAGATTAGCCGGTATCCGATTGATTTATATGAACCAATTTCATTATACTCTACATCTTTGTTAATATAAAATGATGATATGACTTTTTAAATTTCAAGATGGATCCACGGGCATGAGTTTTCTTTGACATTTGAAACTTACTTTACGTTCTTTGATGATGATAGTAAATTTATATTCTTCTAATAGTTGAGCTCTAGAATATAAGGAGGGTTATAATTGTATTTTATTTTATTGTTTCTTTTAGTTTTTCTTGACAGTTCCAAACAAAATCAGATTCAACTTGCAACCATCCAAGGGTATTTTTTGGGTCATTTATAGTGGTTTGGATATGTAATAACAAGATTCTTCGTATCCGTGATTCATCATCCATATACTTTAACTGCTCACTACATTTATGCGGAGCCAAAGGAACTGCATGAGGATGTTGTGGTCATAATGCACCGGTTCAAATTGGTCTTCCCTCCGCCGTTGCATTTGAAATTTTACAAGTACAAACTATCCCCTTGAGTTGGGATATGAGTAATATATTACACATTTTTCCTGTTTTTATTGCATGGCTACCAATTCACATCATATAAATTTTTTACAGGGAGTGAAATTGAATGGATGTGTCTGTGTGTGCATGTGACAAAAAGAGAGACGAGACAATTTGATGTGAATTTTCGGGTGGACAACAATCTAAGGGGGAGATATTTTCTGGACTTATGGTTTAGCATTTCCAAATAACTTGCACATTAATATTTCAAAGAACAGTAACAGAAAGAAGAACACAAAAAATATAAATACTGATTCAGGAATATAAAACGCTCATTTAACTGACACTGAATACTAAAAACCTAAATGTTCCTACTAACAGTCTCTTAGCTCATTGGCGCCAAGCGTGAGGGAATGCTAGATGTTTGGTAATTTACCTTAAGGTTCCTACTGACAATATCTTGGCAAATCACCCCAGCTATAAAAATATGAAGAGTCAACAATACGTTGCAAGAATGTAGTGTATAAAAAAGACCTATAGAGTTATAAACAAGCAATTCTCGATTTGGTCTTCAACTCAACCTCACCTTGAGGATGTCGTACAATACTCGATACTAAGTTTTGCTCTATGCTTTTGTTATCCAATGATTCCATCCGAACTTAAGATCTTGGCAAAAAAAAATTAAATCCAGAAAATATAACACACTTAGCATATTAAACTGACAAAAAAAGAAAATTAAAGGCGCACATAGGATTCCCAATTACATCCAAATGGATTTTATTTAACCTAATTGACTATATGTTACCATAGAGCTAAATACTATGAACAATCGCAAGAAAGTGCTCACTTGGTAGAAGATAAGCCAATTTAATAAGCTTGAATATTCGTACCATACTGCTATGTCATCCACATCGACCGTGGTTGGGTATCTGTCGATCTGGAAAATACATTGCAATTAAAGACATATTTATTTTTATCCTATCATTATTTTTGATGAAATTAGTAATATTTATTTATTTGCTAGGGATATATCGAGTATAAAATGGAACCATAAATATGCAAAAATGCAATCTTAGTTTCAGTATTAATGGTCCCATGTTAATTTGTGGCTATGTAAAAACTGTTAATTTTTGCGTATGTAAATATAATGTCATTATCATTGAGCATCTTCGACAAATGATGACCCGATACAGAGATGATACGCCTCTTACTGTAGCTACACCATAAAAAGATATCACACAGAGTGGGACGATATATCTATGCGCATGAATACTTAGATGTGGAGCATGCTTTGGATCGTGAGGGCTTGTCGTAAGTCGTGGATGAGAAGAGAAGCTAGCTTTACAACAAGTCTGCTTTGATTTAGATGCGCATAATGTTGTAGTAGCAGCTAATGGAGATCTTCATAGAGTCATATAGGAGATCCACAGCCTATCTACATATTACAGATTTACAAATATGATGTTTATTAATATGAAGCTTAATAAACCAACTGAATTTAGTTAATATTTTAGTTAGTATTTATATGTCTTTGTTGCCCCCATAGGCCTATTTGCTTAGACATATATCCTAACCCAATTTAATTATACCAATTCAATGTGGTGTTCAGATCAAGCATAATAATACATCCATGGGAATAAAAACCAAATTCACTCACAGTTGTCGTAAGCGCTCCAAATTGGCTTCATGCATCAGTATTACCACAATTCCAGGTTTGTATGAAGCTTTATGAAAAATTTGTTAACCTTTTGAGAATTTTTCATTCTGGTTTTGGCAACATATCATTTACCCAATGTACATTCCGCCTTCAATCTCTATCTGACGTGAAAGTATTTTAGTTTCTTTTGTATGAGTAGTCTAAACTGTGAACTGCAATATCGGCAGTAGCCTTGAAGGAAGACCTAAAAGGAGTAATCTCTCAACATGAATCTTATATTTCATAGGCGAGAAACAGGCCCGTGCATCGCACGGGTGAAAAACTAGTTGAGATTAATTTTGCAGTGCGTTGCATGCAAACTTCTAGTTTTGCAGATTCTGCATAATTAAATTAATTCGAAAACGAACTACGGTAATTCGTCGGGTTTGCCATTCTTTGAATTCTGCATATAGGACTTGATAGTTTCATCATAAATATCACAGAGGTGTCAGACCTAATTTTTGGATATTGCTTAATATACCAATAACGATGCCACCACCATAAGGATTCTTGATTGTCGTTCTGGATTACGATCATCTTTTTTTTTTTTTTTTTTTTTTTTTAAATTGGAATTAGATCATTTGTTTTATTAGCCTTTTCTTTTTGTTTTAACTTTCGACTAGCACGTGACAAGGAATTCAAACACAATTGGGACGCTAAAATGCGTATGCTAAATGACAAAGCCGCACGCTACATTGCTGAATGAAGATGCATTCGTTTTCCTTTCCACCCACGAAGATATCTTCCATGCGTTCGTATCTTCTGTTGTTGGTTGTCTACTTGAATGATTTCCAAGGGATGACAAAGGTCACAAAAACACATGTATTTTAACTCAACATCTCGAAGTTATTTACATATACTCAAGAAAACTAGAAAAATAACAATTGATTAAACAGTAGAAGACATGGAATTAGTGGAGCTGCTACTGCTATGCCATCATCAACAAATAATCTATGTTTTATTATCTAGCCTTTTCAAACATTAGAAGACTTGGAATTGGGACGCTAAAATGCGTATGCTAAATGAGAAAAGCCGGCTACATTGCTGAATGATGGTGCATTCGTTTTCCTTTCCACCCACAAAGATATCTTCGTGTCTTTTGTTGTTGCTTGTGTACTTGAATGATTTCAAGGGATGCTCAGACGTCGGAGGATTCTTAGAGTTCTGATGAACTGGGCCAACAGCAGCAGTGGTGGTAGTAGTACTGAAGTCAACAATACGTTTGTCGAGCCAAGAGAAGATGTCAGAAAAGACAATCTCAATGTTGTTGTCAGGCTCTCCAGATGTGAGAGCATGCCACATTCCTGGGTATAACTTAAAAGTCTTGTCTTTACTACCTGCTTGCACGTACAATGATTTACTCACTTCTGGATCTGTTACTATGTCTGCTTCTCCGTGCAGCACAAAGAATGGTAATGTTACCTCATTTAAGGTGTCTTCAAGGCTCATGCTGGTCCTGAGCATCTCTAGAGCTGTTTTAAGCCTAGGTTTGTCTTGATATATCAGTTTGTTGTTCCTCACCTCTTCGCGTTTAATTGGGTCTTTGAATGCAGAATCAATAACATTTTTCGTGGGGACAATTTTCCATTTAGGTATGATATCTTCTATTCTTGTCAACATGTTAACCACCATTGGATGTGGTTTCAGCTTCTCTGATATCTTACACATGGGTGCGACGAGAACAGCACCGTTCCAGTAAGTCGGGTCTTTTTTATGGATGAGTAGTGCGACTGCTCCTCCCATCGATTCTCCATATAACAATCTTGCTTTGCCCTTGTAGTCTTCCTGATGACACACTGATTTGAAGAAGTTGCTGCAATCAGTTACAATGTTGGTGAACTTTTCAATATAGCACCGGGCTCCTCTTGACCGTCCATGTCCTTCATAATCAATACCTATCACCCCATATCCTGCAGATGCTAGCCTTGTCCCACAATCTTTCATGGAAGCACTGCATTCCATGCCATAACCATGGCAGAGAAAAACAAGGGCCTTTGGAGAAGAAAAAGGCAACCACCTGCAAGTAAAGAGCTCAACTCCTCTTGAATTCCTTATGTACTCCTCTCGGTACTCTATGTCCATCTTTGTATCAACTCTAAGCAACGTGAAATCTCTCGTCAACTAAAAATAATTGAAGTACTAAAGCTAAAAGCCTAAAATAATAACTTTGGTTTCTTTTCTTCCGCAAGGCGTTCAAGGAGTTTTTTTTTGATAGGCTAAAGCCGGTGGGATGCAGATATTTAAAGGGAGTCCAAGGAGTTCTTAATTTAGAATGGGTTTCTTTTTTAGGGTATTTACTATACAGATTTTAATAAAGGGAGTCCAAGGAGTTCTAAATAGAATGGGTTTCTGTTGTAGGGTATTTACTAGCTGTCGAATGTTATTTCATGACCCAGATTAGTTAAGGGATTCTTTAACTTGGAAAGACAAACTGAGCCAAGGCGAGAGGCTTCGGATGTATGAGCGAGTGCAGTTAAACATGTTTTTTTTCACGTGTCATTGTGCTGTTAAGATGAGAACAAGGAATTCGAGCATGAGACGCTTGTATCTTTGTTTATTCCTATTGCCGTGAATTTGGATGAAAAATAAATGCACACGGAAAAATTGAAACTTGCAAAAAGTTTTAGGGTTCAAATTGCTAGCTAACTCACAAAGGAACATTCCTACTACAGACGGAAAAAATATAAAAAATAAAGAAATCCTGTTACAGAACTTTGCAACTCAATTAGTATACTTAAAATGACAGCCGAAATCAAAGACATGGTAGTATGTACCGTAATCTACCAAGTATATAGACTCCCTTGGGAAGTAGCTTATACAGTTAATTAAAAACTGTATGTATGGATTGACATACAACATTTGATAAGCAGATCAGACGAAAGATGGCATGTAATGCTGCTACAGGCATGACTAGGAGTTACTTAATGTCAAGCAGTTCAAAGAAATCATTGGGAAAAGCATGAAAATTTTTTTCCCCCTAGGCCGCCGATTTCCCTTCCTCAACGACTGATGTTTTCATTTATCAGAAGAGAAATTTTATTAGATGTAAGAATATACAGGGGAGTTATAATCTACTAGAGGTAGAGAAAAGAAAACAAAAAAATAGTAAATTATTCAAAGAGTGCACCCCAGTTGTTGTGGACTGAACTTGCAAAGTTCAAGTGTATGTACCCTCTTCCCAGCAGCACTAGCCCAAGATAAGATCGAATATTTCTCCTCATTTCCTAAATCCAGATCAGTCTTGAAATTGTAGTTCTTCTCAAAAGTTCTGCAATTTCTTTCTTTCCATAAAGTAGAGACCACAGCTGCAGGGAAGAGATTCCAAATATAGTTACCAGAGTCTGAGAAATGTTTATGATGCCAACTCTCTGCTAACATTCTCATATTCAATGGCAAGACCCAAGACCAACATGTACTCCCTCTGTTTCTGAAAGACCGTCCTCTATTCCTTTTTCGTCAGTTTCAAAATTCTGTCCAGCTTCTGTTTATAGTCATACTTTTTAAATGAACTCTCTAATATACCCTTGAATTCTTTATAATCATAAATCCATTTTTAACGTGACCCAATCTAAAATATTAAAGAAATTAGTATAATTGAGGAAACAAATATATCATTCATTCCTTTTAAGAAAATATACATTTAACTCTAAAATTAAATTCTTATAAAGTTTATACTTCATAAATTCGATATCTTTTAAATTTTCCTTTTATATTTCGTATTTATAATTCTCACAACAATTTTGGATGCACTTTATTGCTAACATTTTTATTAAAATAAAATGGTAAGTAACTAAGGGTAGTCAAGTAAAATAATATGGTCTCCTTAATATTTTGAGAAAGTCAAAGCGGACTGTCTTTTGTGAAACTGGAGGGAGTACTCTTGCAAGTCTAAAGACCAACTCATAAATATAATATCTCTTTTTTTAACTTCAATATATGGAAACTTCCTGTATAATAGGCAAGAAGATATCTTTTCCTTAAATCTTTAAAATCTCCCATAAATTCCGTGAACTGCTTTCAAAATGAAGAAGAGAGGGCCCTCTATCCATTTGTTGGGTTCCTTTAACAAGATCAATGCTCTTATCTGAAATGAGGATGCCTTTAACACTTTTAAGCCAATTCTTCCAAAAATGTTTATTCCCCAAAAATACCTACAAACACATAAAATACCATAATAAGTACAAAATCGAGTACCAACAATGTAGAAAATTGAGGACAACTTAGACCCAAAAATGTGTCTATCACACCTGCAGGGCCAGTGAAGCGCCAAGGTGGTGATACACTGTAAAGACATTTGGCTAGTTAATGAAGCTTATTGGCCTGACACAATGAAGGTTCATTGAAGGAAAGGAAAAACGAGGCCAAAGTTGACAGATGCAACATGCGATGTCAGCATTGATGCATATCCATGGAATTGAGTTGGCCCAAACTCAAGGATGATGCAAGAGTGAATATTATGCTAGAGTTGGTCTAGGGAATTAGTTCAAGGCTGGCCAAAGCTTGAATAATGCAAACAAGTTGGTAATGCAAGAGTTGCATTGCTATTGTTAAGCTAATTAGCTAAGTTGAAGCATATATGACGCATGAGTAACTAGAGTGAGCTTAAGGAGTCTCACCATGATTGAAGCATAAGGATTTTCCGTGCATTAGCTTAGATTGATAAGCATGCAGGCCAAGAGAGCCGAACGTTGGCGTGAGGCTGAATTCAAGAAAGCACAACAAGGCAGCAATACGGCTCAAGTGACGGTTATAAGTTGGTTATTGGCTTAACAATCGTGCCAAAGGTGCGGGACAAGTTGGAAGGGTTATGAAATGAGTTCATAATCTTATTAGAGTGTCCCTAACCGTTCAAGACAAGTGTGGCTTCAATCTGCATGACAACACAAAAGGTGGCAGTTGAAAAGAAGATCACTGCATGGAAACTACCTGATGGGACACATGGCTGTTCCATGCGTGTCCAAGTGTTGTGCACGGTGTTGGCCATTGTAACCACTGTATAAATATCCCTAAGGAGTGGGAAAATCAGTACGCTTTCATAGGAGAGTTTTGTAGACATGTAGTCTCATACTTGAGAGAATAAATGCATGGTCAGTAGGCCGCCGATTTCCCTTCCTCAACGACTGATGTTTTCTTTTATCAGAAGAGAAATTTTATTAGATGTAAGAATATACAGGGGAGTTATAATCTACTAGTGGTAGAGAAAAGAAAACAAAAAAATAGTAAATTATTCAAAGAGTGCACCCCAGTTGTTATGGACTGAACTTGCAAAGTTCAAGTGTATGTACCCTCTTCCCAGCAGCACTAGACCCAGATAAGATCGAAGATTTCACCTCATTTCCTAAATCCAGATCAGTCTTGAAATTGTAGTTCTTCTCAAAAGTTCTGCAATTTCTTTCTTTCCATAAAGTAGAGACCACAAACTATAGGAAGAGATTCCAAATATAGTTACCAGAGTCTGAGAAATGTTTATGATGCTAACTCTCTGCTAACATTCTCATATTCAATGGAAAGACCCAAGGCCAACATGTACTCTCAAGACTAAAGACCAAACCTTATAACATACTTTTACAAAGGTAAGAAAAGATGATCTTGAGTTTGTTTATCATTTCCACATAGAATGCAAGAGTTGTAGATCATTGTAAAGACCCTCAAGCTCGTCAATGCTATTAGACTAGTCAAGAGACGTTTGAGCCGATAATAACTCGTTTAGTTTAACATGAACGTTAATTAATAGAAATTAATCTAACAACGATTTAGATACGAAACTATTATCTTTCGATAGATCTCGAAAAGTTATGCGGAATGGACTACTCGAGCGTGTCATTCGGATATTAGACAAAGAAGAGATCATCAAATTTCCATGAAAGGAAAATTGGTCATTTCATTGATGGTCCTTGACAGTCCTTATCCAGAACATGGACGCCTCAGTAAAATCTGGTCGCCGTTATCTTCACCCACCGAGAAGATAAATTTGTATTCTTATTTATTCTTTATTCTTTCTTCTTATCTTTCTCTTTCTTCTTCTCCGTTCTTCTTCTCTGTTCTTCCCCTCTTCTTCTTCTTCTTCTCGCTCTTATGCGAGTGATTAAGAGTTCAATCGAGAGATTTGTGATCTGGTAGAGGTGTAGAAGATCATAGAGTTAACTTGTTAGTGATGGTTTTTGTGTTTGTTGTTGATTTAGACTCGAGAGATGAAGTGAATTAGGAATTAGGGTTCCTCCTCAAATCGAAGAAATCGATGATGCATGCGATGAAGAGTTTGATTATGGTCGTGTTTCTAATAGGAGGAGTAATTATGAATCGAGAATATACAGAGAGAAGAATTGATGAAATTCAATTGAGGAGTTAGGATTTATACTTGTAGGGGTTAGAGTTCAATTTGTTGATGATTAACAAGAAATCAAGGATGGGTTTTGATCAGGTATGAAGTAGAAATGTTTATGTGAAGTTTAATTTTGATTTTAAAGGAAATTAGGGTTTGTGTTCTTCTCAATTTAGAAATTAGGTTTTGATACTAAGAAGTTAAATTGAGATAAGTATTAAGCCGGAAGAACTGCTATGTTATGCTGTAATGAATTTTGGTAGTGGTTTAAAAAATTACAAGATTTGTGGAAATGGAAATGGAACTGAGTTACAACCGTAACTAGTGAAACTGATTGAGAAGTTTAAGCTTTTACTGTATGTATTGGTGTTGGTTTGATGTTGGATACAGAGTCTTGTATTGGGTTGTGGTCTAATTGAAGAAGTGAAGTTGTTTTGCTGGAAAAATCAGTGGGCTAGGGTTCTAAAGAGAATTGAAAGATTATGGAGAGGGTGTTATGGAACTGTGGTTCGCGGTTTAGACTTATGTTGAGTTTCAATGGACTTCTGAGTCTGTGATAGAGAAGGCAGTGGCTTCTCTGGTGGTGGTGTTGTGTTGTTGATGGCGCTAATTTGGTAATGCTGAGTTTAGTAATTTAGAGTTGAAGTTGCAGGGATATGAGTGATGGGGTTGTATGAATTGTTGATAATGATTATAGTGTGGCAGGTGAAGTGTAATTATAATGAGAGTTGCAGATGAGGTTTGAGTTAAGTCAGTGATGAACAAAAATAAGAACGGTGGTGTTAATCTGTTGTGCAACTATTGAATTTCTGGAATGCAAATTGTGGTTGTAATAGAACTGAAGTTGTAGGTGGTACGGGTTTGACTAAGTTCAGGATTTAGAGTCGGAGTTGTTTGAGTTGGCTTGGATGTGAACTGATTTGGTAGTTTCTGGTGGTGATGTGGAGTGAAGCTACATTAGTGTTTACGAATCTTTTGTTTGTATAGAAGAGTAGGTTGGTATGAGTATTGTGTATGGAACAAGAGTTCCAGGCACGGAGGGTGGATAATGGGAGTTGTATGATTGTAGTTAGTGCTAGTAGTGAAAGCTAGCAACCTATGATGTTGCACGTAGGTTGTGTTATTTTTGTAAATCAATTTGAAGTTATAATTTTAATGAATGAATTGTTGCAATGAATAGATTAAAGTCACTACACCAAATTGAGTAATTTGTAACACTGAGTTGTCACACTCATAGATGTGACAAAACATGTCACACATATTAGTGTGACAATACAAAAAAGTGTGACATTAATTCACAATATAATTATCTAAAATCATGTCATATTTTTAAGTGTGACTTTAAAATGGATAGAAAAAATAATCCGAGTTGTATTTTATTTATTTATTTATTGGTTTTAATATATCAGTTAAATTATTTTTATATATACGGTCAAAAACCTAAAAGCCTATCACGTCGCCTCCCACGTTTCCCTCAGCTCTTTTCTTTTCTTCCTAGATGTAGAAAAAAAGAAACCGACGAACTTCATCCTGCTGTAACACCAAAGTTTTTCGATATCCTTGTCAGTCTAATCAATGTAGTCCTGTATCGATTTTGAGATAGGGGATCTAATTAGGTTTTTCTGGAAAAAAATAGAAAATTTAGATTGGGGATCTAATTTTCCTAGGGTTTATGATGTGGATAGGATTTTTATTTTTTTGATTTTGGGGTTTTATTTTTCTTTAGCATTCTTTGCAGCAGCGGGAAACTACAACCTCAGGTACGACACTTTATATTAATCAAGGATCGTATGGTAGCTACCGATCAAAAAAAAAAAAAAGGATCGTATGGTAGCTATTGGGAAACAGGCTAGGGCTTTCCTTCCATATAGTAGATTTTCTTTCAAATATGACTTCCCTGTACGAGTAACAACTAAGGGATTCTAGGATTTGAATTTGGCTCATGTTTGAAACTGAATAGTTACAGAATCCATCATACTATGATGAGTATTTAGTTACTGATTTGATAAACACCAGGCACTATTGCTAGGATTTTATTATTTTTCTATATTAATATTTGGGGAGTTAGACTCAGGTGGAATAATGTAGGTGGTCTTTCTTTGTGATATTGTTGGGACAAAAAATTCCTAGAGAAAAGCAAATCATAATGTTATTTGCACTTTTTTTTATCGTACTCTCATGTTCACAAAATATTGTTCACAGGTTTCATTTTTTTGTAAGGTGTAGCACTTTTCATGTCAGTATAACCAAGCTAATATTGAATCGCTATTTTTTTCTTCTATTGTGTCGTTGGAGCCATGGCGGCTGGAAATGTTGTAGTTCAAAACTCATCGTAAAATTGCACCAAAGATCTTCCTCGCTACTTGAGATATTTTCAAGGACACACCTAGACATCTCTGCAATAAAAGGTATTGAGGGTGATATACCTGAAACTTGTGTGCTATTGAAGCAGATGTTGACAAACTATTAGATACAATTTTTTAGAATTTAACTTTTGTGTTCTTCTGTAATTATTGTTTGTAGCATTGCCAACGCGTGTCAAACGAGTTCAGGAGAGTACATTCCTTTTACTGTCTAACGGTATTGGTAAAGGTGCTACCATTTCTCCGTGAACTTTTGATTAGGTGATGTTAGTGTTGAAAAATTTAAGAAATCCTGACTGAACTGTCGTGGTTTGGATCTATTAGTTTTTGAATCAGTTAGTTGCCCTCCATTTCCTTTTGTATGTTAATTAGTAATCAAGTCTTTCTTGGTGCCGTTAAAGCTAATTTGTTTTAAAAATTGTTGTCGCAGGGAAGTGGATGTATTTAAGAATGATGTTTTTTCATTTTCTTAAATGGGGCTTACGCTCAGGTTGGTTTTTCTGGCAATAAAAAATCGATTCTCATCTGATGTAGCATTCATCCGGTTTGTTCCCAGTTTACGCTCGTATAATTTTTACGTTTGCATACTTGTACGCCAAGTGCATCTACAGAGCCTCTACTTCACCACATCCTAAATCGTATATGGAGGTATATTTGATCTGCTTTGCTAAGACGTAAAATGGAACAAGACAAGGATATCATCATTTGTCGAAGTACATCATTGATGGACTAGTTCATTATTAAGATATTAATAGTCAGATTATTGTAGCAAATTAATGGTCTAAACAAGCACCGATATGGTCTCGCTTGTAAAGCATAGCGCACAATCTTCCCTTCCAATTGTTTTCGCTTTGGCAACTTATTGTAAATTTGTAGTGTACACATTTAAATGTAAATGTACACAGTTTTAATGCAATACAAAAGTTTATTTTCTACTTCATGTGAATGGAGATTTAGAAGCAGACATTTCTTTTCTGGTTCCACAATGGGGCGGATTGGGGAGGGCAGGCAGAGGAATCCTGAATTATGATTATTTTTTTTCATTATTATTCCCAGATTTGTTACCCTAATATATGTAAGAGATTTGCCATAAATTTTAGTGTGATTTAAATTAATTAAAGTCACACTTATTAGTGTAACCACTAATGTGTAACAAAAGAAAAACACCATATTTATTACACTTATAAGTGTGATAATAAATAAGATGTTACACATATTTGTGTCACAAAATGCCTGTTTTGGTGTAGTGAGTTGAACTTGAATAGAGTTGTAGAGTTAGAGTTGCAGATGTGTGAGAAGAACCCTTGGTCAGTCTGACTGAGCTTATTCAGTCTGTTTCTGTTTTGTTTAGATGACTCGATTAACTGACCGAGTCGAGTTGACCCTGTTTAACGAGTTGAATATATCGGTTTGACTCGGTTGACCTTGACCAACTTAACCCTTTGACCCGACCTTGACCTTTGACTGGACTTAGATGTGGACTGTTGGTTGACCCGTGACCGCCAGTTTGACCGTTAGTTAACTCAGATGGACCAGGCCTTTGGCTAATGGGCCTGTTTAGAGAACTTGGGCTTAGGAATAATTATCTTATATAGATGAATTGGACCTTAATGGTCTGAGTTAGCCTTTGTCTTCTTCTACAAAGTTGTATATATTCGTAAGACTTAGCTAATAGACTATAGAATCAACCTAATTGAATTAGGAAACCTTAGCTATGCTAAAGATAGAGAATAAAAAGGTGTAAAGTCGTAAATGGGCTTATAACTATTAGTTAGACTTGTATGATTCTTGTGTGAGCTATTTTAGCTAGTTTCTTAGACTTCTTGTGTGATTAACGCTTAGTCTTTATTAACAACGATCGGTTCAAATAATGAACCAAAGGATCGTGGATCTCGAGCTAGGCGAGGCTTGTCATCAAAAGAGGTAGGAATTTATATTTAGCTCTTTGTGATTGTTGTTGTTTTCTTTTACAAGAGTTTATGTTTAACAAATTTATGCATTGTCTGGTTGTGTATTCCATACATTGTTTTATTTAAAATTCCAAAAGTACTGTTGATTCCTTTAATCTTTCCATGGTTTGGAAAGGAGTTGTAATGTTTTGTTTATATGTATGTATTGGTTGGGAAATAATAATTTCCATTTGATTGCTTGGAAATGAGAATTTACATCCGTGGTATATAGGACACTGCTCCTTCATTTATATATACATGAATTCGAGCTTTTATGCAATAACTAGGTGGAGGCTGAATCACCATATTAGCTATCTAGGTTGAGGCTGAATAACTATATTATACATTGTTTGGAAGGAGTTAGTTCCATATACATGAATGTTTACTCTGTGAATTGGTGTGTTTAGTGTTAGGGAAAACATGAATTGTTTTCAGATCATTTCCAATGATTACATGAAAGTTAAATGTTATTCCTACTGGCACCCCTTTTAGGGATGATGTGCTCACCCATTCCCACTTTCAGTTTCAGAGACATATCAGAGTTGCGCAGCGAAAGCTTCGAGGAGTTGAGTCTGTTATTAGTTAACTTCTGCTATGTTATTATGTTGTATATTTTATTTCTAAACCAAATGACTATTGTATATGTATCATTTGAGATGAGTTCTTGTATATTTATAATTCAGAGCGGGGCTAGCTTTTGGGTTAAGTTTTATAGAAATTTTTTTAATACGATGTGTAAGTATATAATTTAGATTATTAGTGCCTCTTTATTTTGTTAATCTCTTGGATTAGTCAGCTGCTTGCTTTGGGGGCGCTACAAAGTTGGTATCAGAGCTCACTATTAGATCCTATATGGGAAACAATAGGAATAGCCAGTGCCGGTTAGTGAACTAGATTAATTTATAAATGGGTTGGGTTGTGAGATAAATCATAAACACTAAAAGTTATCAATAATTAAAGATTTATTTGATTGATTGATTTGTTTGTTTGGTTGTTTGTATATGTAATGAAGTAAAATTTGTAGGGTACACCAATAACTTTACCTAATAAGGATTTGAGAATAATTAATCTAAAAAGTATGAACATATAGACAATTCAATACTAAAAATATTGAGATTAGTATTATTGTAGATCTTGAAAGTCACCTAGAAATTTATTAAATACCTTGACTTATACGTAGAGTCAATAATTTATAATTATATAAATGTTAATAATATTTTTGGGACATAATAATATTTGTAAAAGTAGTTAGAATTCAACTATCAATGTTAATAATAAAAATATTATGATAATAGTTATAGGTGATTATAATAGTAAAAATTACTTTGCATTTCTCAACAATGCCGTTCTTTAACAAGATATAGGATATGGATTCAATTTGAATAAATAAAATCTATTATATCAATCTTTACGTGAATGTAAAATCATATTTAAATTATAAGACTTAGTGTAACAATTGGACTATCAGATTAATAATAATGAGAATAATAACACAATTGATAATAGAATTCGAGTAATTAAGCTAGTAGTAAATTTATAATAGATAATATTTGGAAAATTTATATATGGTATTACATTAAAGTTAAAAATTATCAATATTACAAATTGGCGTAAAAATCGAATTGGCATTACATATGTAAAAGGAATAAATAAATAAATTCAGATGACTAAATTGTTTAAAATGACGTAAACTATTTATATAATTTACGAAAGAAATTTACAAGAGTTACACCAATTGTGATAAAAGTTTAGAGACTAATTAATTTTAATAAATTAATACTTAGTTAATCCAGCACTGGGAAATAGTGAGGTTGGTAATTCTGATGTGTTCAGGTGATACATGTTACGTAGTAGGCATTGTTAGGCGTCATGAACCTAGACATGGCAACTGCATTCTGGTATCACTAGGAATATAAGGGAGACTTGCTTCTAATACGAAACTGATAGATCCCAAATTTTACTTAGAAACTTTATTATAGAGTATGTTCTCTTATAATTAGAACCAGTAACTTATTAAAATGGAAATTAGTCAATTGAACCTAGAGCCACAAATTTTAGTTGTAAAAATCCTTATAGAGTTGTGCTTGTTCTTGTTGTTTGCGCATAGATAGGAGAGAGGTTTTTTCTTTAAGGTGGGGAGTTTTGAAGACCATAAGGATGGCTCAATTTTCGATGACGAAAATGAATAAGGTGGGGAGATTGTAAAGACCCTCAAGCTCGTCAATGCTATTAGACTAGTCAAGGGACGTTTTAGCCAATAATAACTCGTTTGGTTTAACACGAATGTTAATTAATAGAAATTAATCTAACAATAATTTAGATACGAAACTTTCATCGTTCGATAGATCTCGAAAAGTTATGCGGAATGGACTACTCGAGCGTTTCATTCGGATATCGGACAAAGAAGATATCATCAAATTTATATGAAGGGAAAATTAGTCATTTCATTGATGGACCTTGACAAGATTTATCCGTAACGTGGACGCCTCGAGAAAAATATGGTCGCCTTATCTTCACCCACCGAGAAGATAAATTTGTATTCTTCTTTATTCTTTCTTCTTATCTTTCTCTTTCTTCTTCTCCGTTCTTCTTCTCTCTGTTCTTCCCGTGTTCTTCTTCTTCCTCGCTCTTATGCGAGTGATTAAGAGTTCAATCGAGAGCTTTGTGATCGGAAGGTGTGTAAGATCATGGAGTTACCGATAGTGATGGTTTTGGTGTTTGTTGTTGATTTAGATTCTAGGATGAAGTTAATTAGGAATTAGGGTTCCTCTTTAAATCGAAGAAATTGATGGTGGCGATGAAGAGTTTGATTGTGGTCGTGTTTCTAATTGAGGATTAATTATGAATCGAGAATATACAAAGAAGAATTGAAATTCAATTGAGGAGTTAGGATTTCTACTTTGTTAGGGGTTAGAGTTCAATTTGGTGATGATTAAGAAGAAATTGAAGGATGGGTTTTGATCGTGTATGAAGTAGAAATGTTTATGTGAAGTTTCATTTTGATTTTAAAGGAAATTAGGGTTTGTGTTTTTCTTAATTTAGAAATTAGGGTTTTGATATTAAGAAGTTCAATTGAGATAAGTATTGAGCCGTAAGAACTCGCTATGTTATGTCAGTAATGAATTTTGGTAGTGGTTTAACAAATTACAGATTTGTGGAAATGGAAATGGAACTGAGTTACAACCGTAACTAGTGAAACTGATTGAGAAGTTTAAGCTTTTACTGTATGTATTGGTGTTGGTTTGATGTTGGATACAGAGTCTTGTATTGGGTTGTGGTCTAATTGAAGAAGTGAAGTTGTTTTGCTAGAAAAATCAATGGGTTAGGGTTCTAAAGAGAATTGAAATGATTATGGAGAGAGTGTTATGGAACTTTGGTTCATGGTCTAGACTTATGTTGAGTTTCATGGATTTATAAGTCTGTGATAGAGAAGGCAGTGTCTGCTTTGGTGGTGGTGTTGTGTTGTTGATGGCACTGATTTGGTAATGATGAGTTTAGTAATTTAGAGTTGAAGTTGCAGGGATATGAGTGATGGAGATGTATGAATTGTTGATAATGATTATAGTGTGGCAGGTGAAGTGTAATTATAATGAGAGTTGGAGATGAGGTTTGAGTTAAGTCAGTCATGAAAAAAAAAAGAATTGTGGTGTTAATCTGTTGTGCAGCTATTGAATATCTGGAATGCAAGTTGTGGTAGTAATATAACCAAGTTGTAGGTGGTACGGGTTTGACTAAGTTCGAGTTTAGAGTCGAGTTGTTTGAGTTGGCTTGGTTGTGAACTGATTTGGTAGTTTTTGGTGATGATGTGGAGTGAAGCGACATTATTATTTACGAATCTTTGTTTGTATAGAAGAGTAGGTTAGTACGACTATTGTGTATGGAACAAGAGTTGCAGGCAAGGAGGATGGATAATGGGAGTTGAAGGATTGTAGTTAGTGCTAGCAAAGGAAAGCTTGCAACCTCATCACAGCGGGTAGGTCGTGTTATTTTTGTAAATCAATTTTAAGTTATAATTTGAATGAATGAATTGTTGCAATGAATAGATTGAAGTTGAACTTAAATAGAGTTGTAGATTTAGAGTTGCGATGTGTGAGAAGAACCTTGGCCGACTCGATCGAGCTTATTCAAATGTTTGCTTTGTTTAGATGACTCGGTTAATCTGACGGAGTCGAGTTGACCCCGTTTAACCGAGTTGAATATATCGGTTTGACTCAAAGGACCTTGACCAAGTTAACCCTTTGACCCGACCTCGACCTTTGACTGGACTTAGATGTGGACTCGTTGGTTGACTCGTGACCGCCACCTTGACCGTTAGTTAACTCGAGATGGACCAGGCCTTTGGTTAATGGGCCTGTTTAGAGAACTTGGGCTTAGGAATAATTATCTTATATAGATGAATTGGACCTTTATGGTCTGAGTTAGCCTTTGGCTTCTTCTACAAAGTTGTATATATTCGTAAGACTTAGCTAATAGACTATAGAATCAACCTAATTGAATTAGGAAACCTTAGCTATGCTAAAGATAGAGAATAAAAAGGTGTAAAGTCGTAAATGGGCTTATAACCATTAGTTAGACTTGTATGATTCTTGTGTGAGCTATTTTAGCTAATTTCTTAGACTTCTTGTGTAATTAACATTTAGTCTATATTAACAATGATCAATTCAAAGAATGAACCGATGGATCGTGGATCTCGAGGTAGGTGTGGCTTGTCATGAAAATAGGTGGGAATTTATATTTAGCTATTTTGTGATTATTGTTGTTTTCTTTTACAAGAGTTTATGTTTAACAAGTTCATGCTTTGTCTGGTTGTGTATTCCATACATTGTTTTATTTAACTTTCCAAAAGTACTGTTGATTCCTTAAATATTTCCATGGTTTGGAAAGGAGTTGTAATGTTTTGTTTGTCTGTATGTATTGGTTGGGAAATAAGAATTTCCATTTGATTGCTTGGAAATGAGAATTTACATCCGTGGTATATTGGACACTGCTCCTTCATTTATATATACATGAATCCGAGCTTTTATGCAATAACTAGGTGGAGGCTGAATCACCATATTACCTATCTAGGTTGAGGCTGAATAACCATATTATACATTGTTTGGAAGGAGTTAGTTCCATATACATGAATGTTTACTCTGTGAATTGGTGTGTTTAGTGTTAGGGAAAACATGAATTGTTTTCAAATCATTTCCAATGATTACATGAAAGTTAAATGTTATTCCTACTGGCACCCCTTTTAGGGATGATGTGCTCACCCATTCCCACTTTCAGTTTCAGAGACATATCAGAGTTGTGCAACGAAAGCTTCGAGGAGTTGAGTCTGTTATTAGTTAACTTCTGCTATGTTATTATGTTGTATATTTTATTTCTAAAACAAATGACTATTGTATATGTATCATTTGAAAGTAGTTCTTGTATATTTATAATTCAGAGCGGGGCTAGCTTTTGGGTTAACTTTTTTAGAAATTTTTTTAATACGATGTGTAAGTATATAATTTAGATTCTTAGTGCCTCTTTATTTAGTTAATCTCTTGGATTAGTCAGCTGCTAGCTTTGGGGGCGCTACAAAGTTGGTATCAGAGCTCACTATTAGATCCTATATGGGAAATAATAGGAATAGCCGGTACCGGTTAGTGAAATAGATTAATTTATAAATGGGTTGGGTTGTGAGATAAATCATAATCACTAAAAGTTATCAATAATTAAAGATTTATTTGATTGATTGATTTGTTTGTTTGGTTGTTTGTATATGTAATGAAGTAAAAGTTGTAGGGTACACCAATAATTTTAGCTAATAAGGATTTGAGAATAATTAATCTAAAAAGTATGAACATATATACAATTCAATACTAAAAATATTGAGATTAGTATTATTGTAGATCTTGAAAGTCACCCAGAAATTTATTAAATACCTTGACTTATACGTAGAGTCAATAATTTATAATTATATAAATGTTAATAATATTTTTGGGACGTAATAATATTTGTAAAAGTAGTTAGAATTCAACTATCAATGTTAATAATAAAAATATTATGATAATAGTTATAGGTGATTATAATAGTAAAAATTACTTTGCATTTCTCAACAATGCCGTTCTTTAACAAGATATAGCATATAGATTCAATTTGAATAAATAAAATCTATTATATCAATCTTTACGTGAATATAAAATCATATTTAAAGTTTAAGACTTAGTGTAACAATTGGACTATCAGATTAATAATAATGAGAATAATAACACAATTAAGGATGTATTTTGCCTTGCGCACCACCTGCCCAAAGGCACTAACTCCTGCAGCTGAAGGGTTTGACGACTATCTCTTGTAATATCTTCGTCGCTTGGTGGTTGGAGATGGAGCGAGGTTTCGGTTTGGTCCAACAACGATTGGCTACACTTCCCATTAAGGACGGGGGCTTGGTATACTTACGATGTCGGATACAATGAAGTACTGCTACCTAGCTTCTCAGTGCAGACAGACATTTGCAAAAGACTCTATCTTGAAGTGTCCCGCCACCACCTGTCCCTGGTCCGAATACCACAAAGTGCCTTACAATCTTTCAAGCAAGCTGCTGGATTACCACTGGATTTTGCCATTAACGATGTCGCCCCCTTTACATGAAGTCTTTGGCTATTTATTTTGGTGCAGTTCGAGATCAGGTGCCCTCCACCTTTGCTCTATCTTCACGTGAGGTCGCTGTTTGGCAGTGTAACAGATCCGTCCATGCTATGGACTTCCTCAAGGAAGTTCCGATTCCTGGGCTGAGTCAGTCTGTTGGGCCTAGGACGGTTCACTCGGTGCTTCGCACATCGCTTGGCAATACCCCTCTTTGCTGATGGCATTAAGTGTTCTTGTTGCATGCAGTTTATGGATATTTTTGGCGATCATGCTATCCATTGTGCAAGCGAGGTTGGGCTCAAATTCGGACATGATTTGGTGAAGGATATTTTGCGATATGTGTTACCGTGCTTGGCGTGGTAGCTAGAAAGGAGGTCTCTTTAGGCGTCATCAATGGCAAGGAATTTCGCCCACCGATATCATGGCTTATAATTGGGAAGACGGTAGGGATGTTTGCCTTGACGTCACCGGAGTTTCCCCCTTCACTAGTGCACGTACTCGCATCCCAGTCATGCCATTTCGCAAATTGCACCCGTAAGAACAATAAATACTTGAGTGTTTGCACTTCACTCGGTTATGGGTTTGGGGTACTAGCCTTTTCCACCTTTGGTGAACTTGGTTCGGATTTTGTACTTTTTTTTGAAGCGAATAAGGAATTGCATGGCTCAACATGATGCCAATTTCAATATGGGCAATTCTCTTTTTCATAGGCTAGGGATCGTTATTCAAAAAAGGTGTCGGTGCCCAGCTTGTTGCTAGGTTGCCCACCATCTCCTGTAATGTCGATTTTGATATTGAGTTATAATAATAATAACACAATTGATAATAGAATTTGAGTAATTCAGCTAGTAGTAAATTTATAATAGATAATATTTGGAAAATTTATATATGATATTACATTAAAGTTAAAAATTATCAATATTACGAATTGGCGTAAAAATCGAATTGGCATTACATATGTAAAAGGAATAAATAAATAAATTCAGATGACTAAATTGTTTAAAATGACGTAAACTATTTATATAATTTACGAAAGTAATTTACAAGAGTTACACCAATTGTGATAAAAGTTTAGAGACTAATTAATTTTAAGAAATTAATACTTAGTTAATCCAGCACTGGGAAATAGTGAGGTTGGTAATTCTAATGTGTTCAGGTGATACATGTTACGTAGTAGGCATTGTCAGGCGTCATGAACCTAGACATGGCAACTGCATTCTGGTATCACTAGGAATATAAGGGAGACTTGCTTCTAATACAAAACTGATAGATCCCAAATTTTACTTAGAAACTTTATTATAGAATATCTTCTCTTGTAATTAGAATCAGTAACTTATTAAAATGGAAATTAGTCAATCGAACCTAGAGCCACAAATTTTAGTTGTAAAAATCCTTATAGAGTTGTGCTTGTTTTTGTTGTTTGTGCATAGATAGGAGAGAGGTTTTTCCTTTAAGGTGGGGAGTTTTGAAGACCATAAGGATGGCTCGATTTTCGATGACGAAAATGTATAAGGTGGGGAGATTGTAAAGACCCTCAAGCTCGTCAATGCTATTATACTAGTCAAGAGACGTTTTAGCCGATAATAACTCGTTTGGTTTAACACGAACGGTAATTAATAGAAATTAATCTAACAATAATTTAGATACGAAACTTGCATCGTTCGATAGATCTCGAAAAGTTATGCGGAATGGACTACTCGAGCGTTTCATTCGGATATCGGACAAAGAAGATATCATCAAATTTATATGAAGGGAAAATTAGTCATTTCATTGATGGACCTTGACAGTACTTATCCAGAACGTGGACGCCTCAGTAAAATATGGTCGGCCTTATCTTCACCCACCGAGAAGATAAATTTGTATTCTTCTTTATTCTTTCTTCTTATCTTTCTCTTTCTTCTTCTCCGTTCTTCTTCTCTCGTTCTTCCCGTGTTCTTCTTCTTCTGTTCTTATGCGAGTGATTAAGAGTTCAATCGAGAGCTTTCTGATCGGAAGGAGGTGTAGAAGATCATGGAGTTACTGATAGTGATGGTTTTGGTGTTTGTTGTTTATTTAGATTCTAGGATGAAGTTAATTAGGAATTAGGGTTCCTCTTTAAATCGAAGAAATTGATGGTGGCGATGAAGAGTTTGATTGTGGTCGTGTTTCTAATTGGAGGATTAATTATGAATAGAGAATATACAGAGAGAAGAATTGAAATTCAATTGAGGAGTTAGGATTTCTACTTGTTAGGGTTAGAGTTCAATTTGGTGATGATTAAGAAGAAATTGAAGGATGGGTTTTGATCAATGTATGAAGTAGAAATGTTTATGTGAAGTTTCAATTTGATTTTAAAGGAAATTAGGGTTTGTGTATTTCTTAATTTAGAAATTAGGTTTTTGATATTAAGAATTTCAATTGAGATAAGTATTGAGCCGGAAGAACCGCTATGTTATGTCAGAATGAATTTTGGTAGTGGTTTAACAAATTACGGGATTTGTGGAAATGGAAATGGAACTCGAGTTACAACCGTAACTAGTGAAACTGATTGAGAAGTTTAATCTTTTACCGTATGTATTGGTGTTGGTTTGATTTTGGATACTGAGAGTCTTGTATTGGGTTGTGGTCTAATTGAAGAAGTGAAGTTGTTTTGCTAGAAAAATCAATGGGTTAGGGTTCTAAAGAGAATTGAAATGATTATGGAGAGGGTGTTATGGAACTTTGGTTCATGGTCTAGACTTATGTTGAGTTTCAATGGATTTCTCGAGTCTTGTGATAGAGAAGGCGTTCGTCTTTGGTGGTGGTGTTGTGTTGTTGATGGCACTGATTTGGTAATGCCGAGTTTAGTAATTTAGAGTTGAAGTTGCGCGGATATGAGTGATGGTAAATGTATGAATTATTGATAATGATTATAGTGTGGCAGGTCAAGTGTAATTACAATGAGAGTTGCAGATGAGGTTTGAGTTAAGTCACCATGAAAAAATAAGAATTGTGGTGTTAATCTGTTGTGCATTATTGAATATCCTGGAATGCAAGTTGTGGTAGTAATAGAACTGAAGTTGTAGGTGGTACGGGTTTGACTACATTCGAGTTTAGAGTTGGAGTTGTTTGAGTTGGCTTGGTTGTGAAACCGATTTGGTAGTTTTGGTGATGATGTGGAGTGAAGCTACATTATTATTTACGAATCTTTGTTTGTATAGAAGAGTAGGTTAGTACGACTATTGTGTATGGAACAAGAGTTGCAGGAAAGGAGGGTGGATAATAGAGTTGTAGGATTGTAGTTAGTGCTACCAAGGAAAGCTTGCAACCTCTCATCATTAGGTGTAGGTGTGTTATTTTTGTAAATCAATTTTAAGTTATAATTTGAATGAATGAATTGTTGCAATGAATAGATTGAAGTTGAACTTAAATAGAGTTGTAGATTTAGAGTTGCAGATGTGTGGGAAGAACCCTTGGCCAATCTGACTTAGCTTATTCATTTGCTTGTTTGTTTAGATGACTCGCTTAATCCGACCGAGACAAGTTGACCCCGTTTAACCGAGTTGAATAGGTTTGGCTCGGTGTACCTTGACCGAGTTAACACTTTGACCCGACCTTGACATTTGAATGGACTTAGATGTGGACCTATAGTTTACCCGTGACGGGTTGACAGCTTAGTTAACTCGTATGGACCTGGCCTTTGGTTAATGGGCCTATTTAGAGAACTTGGGCTTAGGAATAATTATCTTATATAGATGAATTGGACCTTTATGGTCTGAGTTAGCCTTTGGCTTCTTCTACAAAGTTGTATATATTCGTAAGACTTAGCTAATAGACTATAGAATCAAACTAATTGAATTAGGAAACCTTAGCTATGCTAAAGATAGAGAATAAAAAGGTGGAAAGTCGTAAATGGGCTTATAACCATTAGTTAGACTTGTATGATTCTTGTGTGAGCTATTTTAGCTAATTTCTTAGACTTCTTGTGTAATTAACATTTAGTCTATATTAACAACGATCAATTCAAAGAATGAACCGATGGATCGTGGATCTCGAGGTAGGTGTGGCTTGTCATGAAAATAGGTGGGAATTTATATTTAGCTATTTTGTGATTATTGTTGTTTTCTTTTACAAGTGTTTATGTTTAACAAGTTCATGCATTGTCTGGTTGTGTATTCCATACATTGTTTTATTTAACTTTCCAAAAGTACTGTTGATTCCTTAAATATTTCCATGGTTTGGAAAGGAGTTGTAATGTTTTGTTTGTCTGTATGTATTGGTTGGGAAATAATAATTTCCATTTGATTGCTTGGAAATGAGAATTTCCATCCGTGGTATATAGGACACTGCTCCTTCTTTTATATCTACCTGAATTCGAGCTTTTATGCAATGACTAGGTGGAGGCTGAATCACCATATTAGCTATCTAGGTTGTGGGATGAATAACCATATTATACATTGTTTGGAAGGTGTTAGTTCCATGTACATGAATGTTTAATATGTGAATTGGTGTGTTTAGTGTTAGGGAAAACATGAATTTTTTTCAAATCATTTCCAATGATTACATGAAAGTTAAATGTTATTCCTACTAGGAACCCCTTTTAGGGATGATGTGCTCACTCATTCCCACTTTCGGCTTCGAGAGACAGATCGAGTTACGTAGTTTAAAGCTTCGAGGACTTGAGTTTGTTATTAGTTAACTTTTGCTATGCTATTATGTTGTATATATTATTTGTAAACCAAATGACTATTGTATATGTATCATTTGAGAGGAGTTCTTATATATTTATAATTCAGAGCGGGGCTAGCTAATTTTGGGTTAAGTTTTATAGCAGATTTCTTAATACGATGTTTAAGTATATGATTTAGATTCTTAGTGCCTCTTTATTTAGTTAATCTCTTGGATATTACCAATTGTGCTGATCTTGCCGTGTTCTAAGAACCAGACCAAAAAATTAAGTTTAGTTGGAATAGCTGATTTCCATATGAAGTACGTGATGTCCTAGTCACCCGGCTGATGTGATTTTCAATTAAGTTGTAGTAAAAAGGTTCGTTGAGACTTGTGAAAGCAAAACATTTTAGACTTATAAAACTTAAAAACAAACAAAACTTAATATAAAAAGTGATTTCAAGATTTAAAAATAGACCAAGGCTCTGGATTCCACTATTCCTCCTAATTGATTGGTTTATAATGATATTTCAAGAATTATTGTTAAGCTCTTTTTCTCATTAATTCACTATTAATCTATATGGTGTCCAAACATTAAATTGTAATCCCTAAGCATGAATTATCAAATAATTGATTCTAAGCATAACACATCGAATTGATTCTCAACTAATTAAGAAAACCAATTTTATCTTTATGTTGATCCTAATGAATTAAATAAAATATATAATTAAAGAAATTATAAAAGAAATTACCAATCAAGCATGAGTGAATAGTTTCCTCCATTGCCTCAGTCACTGGGTATTTTAGCCGATCATCATGTTGAAAACCCTCTCAAAGAATTTATTTATGCTCAAAAATGGTTTACAAATGAAGATTAAGGGAGAAATAATGAAAAATCGGGTTTGTAACAATTATTTTTGTTACAAACCGAACCTTTACAGAGAACGATAAATAGTAACTGTCGTTGACACTGTAAAAAACAACGATTTCGCATGCACGTCTTATGTTCTTCAAAGAATGAAGGACTCGCCTCTCGGTAGTCTTTTGTTCTTCGTGTTCTTCAATGACGGGCAAAAAAACCCGTCTCTGCAACTCGATTAATCCTCACTCTGTAATGCTCTAAACTCTCCCAAACTCTCCGTCCCCCTTCTGTGGTGCACGAGTATCCTTTATATAGCCATAGACACCAAAAAATCTCGCTCCATCACCGCCAAAAATCCTCCATTACTCGATATATCTTTTACCGCCATTTTAAGGAAATATTTCCTTATTCTTCTCGCACGCGTCTCGTAGCTGTCCAAATTAGTTAAACTTGTTGGATATACATCCTATATTAATTTAAACACGCTCTGCCTCACTCAAAATCCCATCGACACATACAATCCCGTGAATATCTCCTCTCCTGCACATGCTCTCTATCTTCTCCTAGCGAGTTATCTAGCCAAAAGTAGACGACGAATCGACCCATACCAACCCTGTTTGGCCCAAAGGTAGCTACCCAAACAATCACAGCCATTTAGTCTCACGGGAACAGCTTCAAAATCGCAACCCTAGTTCTGCCCTGTGAAACGAAGTTTTCCCGCCAAAAGTTCATATTCAAATGGGGAAGATGGGTGCGAAGGATAAATGGGATATATATAGCCGTGGGTGCCCCTTAGCAAAAGTGAGGGTCCGTATAGCAATTGTCCTCCGGGGGTCCAAAAAGCACTTTTCGAGCAACTTTTTCCGCATAAGTGTAATTCTCCCATGACACCTAAACAAACATAAAAACACCAAAATTAGTACAAAAATCGAGACTAACAATAGAGACACCGAGGACAATTCGTACACAAAAATGTGTCTATCAAATACCCCCAAACTTATTATTTGCTAGTCCCGAGCAAATCTAATCTAGAAAATAAAATGACCACACTTAGCACGCGCAAAGAAGCCGTTAAACCGCTAGGTGGCCCTAGTGGCGGAGTGTTGTACTGCAGAGGTGTACCCACAAAACCTTTACCTGCACTTAGCTATCTACGCATAACCTTGAAGGCACTAAAGAATCTCCTTGGTTGGCATACTTATTGACCGCATGAGGAAGTACCCTGATGCGAAATTCCAATTGATGTACACGAGTTTGCACTCAAGCATACTATAATTCATATATATAAAGTGACGAGCTCTACCAGATAGTTTATAGACATCATAGACCGGAGTCAACCAATCACATGGATAGATTAAGAAGATGGATGTCGAGAAAACGTGGATGATGTTGACTAAGGTGAACCTATCCTAATGGACCGACATACTTGATCCGGACTAATATCAACACACCGGCATATACAAGGGAACCACGGCCAATAATCCTAACTCTAGTCAACTCACTGGCATATAGAAGGGTACTAGTGGTCGACTTTATTGTATTTATTCCTATTGGTCTGGTGGTCCTGGTCTTTTTTTTTTTTTTTTTTTTTTGTATCTCGATCACTCTATTTGCAATGGTAAAAGAAAAAGAAAAAGAAGTGATCGGGATTCTTTGATGTTTCCATCACGAGGATATGGCGAAACTACCATGTTTTCTTTTCTAACACCCGAGCTCGTGCTTTTATGAATAGACTCTTCTAGATGTTTCCATCTAATCGCATTGGTTCCTCAACTCATATAACCAAAATGTTTCTATCCACTTAGATTGGTTAGTGCCGACCTTAATAAACATAGATTTCTAGGCTCGGAGTTTATTTATTGCAACTAAAAGCTAACAAAAAGTTTCTTTCCCACCCCCACACTTAAATCTAACATTGTCCTCAATGTTTCTAATAAAAGAGCAATACCAAAAAGTAAAGTAACAAGAGGAATCAAGAAAGAGAAAAGTCGGAAAGATAGTACCCGGGGAGAAGAGAGAAATCAAAAACTAATATACAACAAACAAGAGTCCTCCGTGAGGGACCTCCTCAACATCACCTGTAGGAAAGGGCTCTAAAAAGGGTTTCAATATCTGACCGTTAACCTTCGAAGAACTACTACCATCCGGTGTCTCGATCTCAACAGCTCCATGAGGAAAGATAGTGCGAACAATAAAAAGGACCCGTCCACCGAGAACGTAACTTCCTAGGGGGAAAATGCAAGCGGGTATCATACAGAAGAACTTTTTGACCTGGAGAAAATGACTTCCTTAAAATATTTCTATCATGCACAAGTTTTATTTTGTTCTTATACTCCTTAGCACTATCGTAAGAATCTATACAAATCTCTACCAACTCATTGAGATGGAGTTTCCTATGGGCTCCTGCCTTGTCAAGTGAAAAATTTAATGCTTAACTTGTTAATAAGCTCTATGTTCTAACTTAACGGGTAAATGACATGCCTTGCCATACACAAGCCGATAAGGCGACATTCCAATAGGGATTTTAAACGCAAATTTGGTAAGCCCATAAGGCATCAATAATCCTGTGACGACCCAGTCTTTCCGATTAGGATTAATTGTTTTCTCTAATATATGTTTTATCTCCCTATTGGAAACCTCTACCTGAACACTAGTCTGTGGATGATATGGGGTGGCTACCTTATGTGTACTACCATATTTCTTCATCAAAAGCTTAAAAGGTCCATTAAAAAAGTGCGACCCTTCATCACTAATTATAGCTCGCGGTGTACAAAAACGTGTAAGTATATTATTTTTCAAGAACTCAATCACAACCCTATGGTCATTGGTTTTACAGGCAACCGCCTCAATCCACTTAGATACATAGTCTACAGCGATAATGATATATAGGTTACCAAAAGAATTAGGAAACAGACCCATAAAGTCAATACCCCACACATCAAAGACCACGACAACTAAAATAGGGTTCAAGGGAATCATGTTCCTATGGGAAATGGTTCCTAATTTCTGGCAACGTTCACAAGTAACACAGTAATTATGGGAGTCTTTAAACAACGAAGGACAATAGAATCCACACTGCAATATCTTAGAAGCAGTCTTCTTAGTACTAAAATGACCCCCACAAGCATGATCATGACAAAAGGAAATAATACTGGACTTGTCACTCTCATGTATACATCTCCTAATAATCTGGTGTGGACAATACTTAAACAAATAAGGATCATCCCAAAAGAAGTGCTTAACCTCGGCTAAAAACCTAGAACGATCTTGTTTACCCTAATGTTGGGGCATTCGACCAGTAACAAGATAGTTCACTATATTCGCATACCAAGGTAATTGGGTAACAAAGAACAATTGTTCATCAGAAAACTATCCCTAACGGGAGATTCATAAGGGGTATCCACAACAAGAGGATACCATTTTTTGCACCTTTTTTGTCTCTAATATCTAAGGAAAATTCCTTTAAGAGCAAATCAGCTGTGGCGACTAAACCCATTTATTTGGTCTCTCGAACCGGGCGTAATGACGGACCATCGACCAAATCCCACCTAAATCAACAAACATGATTATATTTGGTGGGGACCAAAGACTAAACCCAAATATAGTCGAGCGTTGATATAATGTTCGCCCAAAACCAAGCAAAGTTTATAATGTACGCCCACACCAAAGTAACGTATACTCAACGCTTCCACACCAGGCGTGGTTTATACCTCCGCCCCTTCTTTTTTTTTTTTTTTTTTTTTTTTTTTTTGATTTTGAATGGGGCGTGGTTTATACCACCGCCCCATGAAGATTTTTAAAATTTTTGAATGGGGCGTTGAGTTTACCTCCGCCCCATTGTTTTTTTTTTTTTTTTTTTTATTTTAATTTTCGAAATATACCCCACACCCCAGGCGAACGTATAAACCACGCCCCCACCACCGACGAACGTATACTTCACGCCCCACACCAAAGAACGTATACTCTACGCTCCACCAAATTTAGTCTTTCACCCGTAGCGTCACACACCTAGACTAAACCCAATTTTTGGTCTTTTTTCCTCTTTGGTCTTTGGTTATACTCGCACCACCATAGCCGCTCTAACAAGAAGATCCATCTAATAAAACTAGGTTTA
>JAJJWW010006293.1:0-20740 GCA_023531295.1 Papaver armeniacum | reverse complement strand
GATAGGAGCGTAAAGATGGTTATTTCCTACGACTATGTCTTAATCCGCAAGTGCACGGCGCCTACATCGGAGACGCGGCAAGTGGGTCGAACCCACAAGGAACTAGAGTATGCAAGGATTGTTCTTAAGCTCTCTTAATCGATTTACTGGATGAGTGACAAAAAATTATGCTTTTGTTTAAAGTCTTTACGATCGATTTGAAGATTACACAACTAAGGTACAATGAAGTGTAAATGATAATGTGACAGAGCACTAGGATTGTCAAATCCACCCTATCTCAAGTTATGGGGTTCAACTAGTTTGAATGCTAATGTTCTTGTGGCAATTGAAGATAGGATGTCAACTCTATTTCTTGCCTAGAAGGTTTCACCGGGGATAACTCAATTGACAACTAATGTGCATACCTAGAGTACTAGTTGTCTAATCAAGAACAACTAGTCAAAAGAATAAGCAATACTACATAAAACTTGAGCTGCAACATACTCAATTCAATGTGAATCTAACTACAAATGAGTACAAAGCATTCATCATGTGAGAGTAGAGCAAAGAGATATTAACATTGAGTTTATCTTATCAATTAAAGCATACAAGAGCAATTCAATTCTAGTTGAAACACGAAACGAGAAATTAGGGTTTCATCTAAATCCTAGCTATGGTAAATTTAGCTCATAATAAACATGTTAAAACAGAGATTAAAATTCAAAAGCAAACTAAACATAAGAACCCTAAATTGAAAACTAAAATCCGACTATATCTTTTTCCTCTCCCAAAACTCTCTTTTATAACAAACAAGCTCTCCAAAATCAAAAGACCCGAGTACCCAAACCTCGACTTTGCGCCTTGCCTCCCTCCTCGAATCGAACATGCGAGTGGTTGGAATAAAACCCTAGCTTCAACTTTTCTCTCACCTAGCTTCTAAGATGCGAGAGAAGCTATGAGATAGAAAAGTCGATGCGAGAGCTGCGGATAAGGGGCTAGAGGAGTTGTTGGTGGCTATGGTGGCGGTGGGGGTGATGGTGACGAAGAGGAGATGGTGGCGGTTCGGTGAAAGGGCGTGGGTGAAGGAGGTGGAGGTATGGCTGGGTAGGGTTTCTCGATGAAGGTCCGGGAGAAGAAAGAGAAAGGTGAGGGAGAAATGAGGTTTACTCGAGTGGTATAGGTATAGGGTGCTTGATGTGAAGCGAGGACAAAGGATGATGGGAAGGCCTCGGCGAGCGTAGGATGGAGTCATGGAGATCTGAACGGCCGAGGGTGGTAAGCGGTTTTGGCGTGATCTGGTGTTGAGCGGGAGCAGCGAACTTCGATGCGTGTGGAAGCAGCGAGCGTAGGATGCGAATGAGTGAAATCTCAACGGCTTGGAGTGTGCGGGCTCGGATCCGGTCGCGGGTCGGGTCTAGCTCAAGCCCATGTCTTGTAGATGAGTTGCTACTTGTTGGGTTGCAACCTGCTGCGCGCGGCTTTGGCTTTCTGCTCCATAGATGCTCGACTCAATTCTTCGCTCTTTTGGCTCCTCGGATTCTCCGAGCTTTATTTACTACCTAAAAACACAAAGTTAATTAGTACAAATATTTATTCTTGAAAACAAAGAAAATACGGGAACTGGGATAATATCGATTTATGAGCACAAAAGATGAGTAAAGTGCCAATAAAAAGGTGTATAAATATGCAATATTTGGCACTCATCAAATACCCCCAAACCTGAATTTTACTTGTCCTCAAGTGAAACAAAAATGAAGAAATCCTAACTATACCACCGTCGTAGGTCTCTCGAATGCATTTAGCGTATGCACTAAGCCTTTAAACCCCTAGGTGTCCCTAGTGGACGAGTTGTAGTCTCGTGAGGGTTTACCAGGTGTACCCACAAAACCTTCTCCAACTTCGAGTGTAAAAGAGTCTCAAGCATCCAAGAAGCTATGAGGATATAGAGTTTCTGCATGCTAGTAACAAGAGGTTAGAACTACTAAAGAACGCATTCTCATCCTTAAGTGTTGAGCGAGAAGTAACCATACCATATGAAAGAATTCGGATTCGATTGTGATCATAAGCCTCGACTTCGCCTCACCATTAGGGTTTTATGATAATTGCACTCAAAAAGATCGCTTTTAGTCTCTCATGTGTGCGAGCGGGAATAAAGAGAGAAATCCCGCACACGTTGTAGGTAAGAAGGCTAACCTTACGAAATAAAATCGGAGACTCCACAAAAGTGTGGACAAAAAGAATCTTTTTCGATGATCTCTAAGGAAGGAAATCAACCATTAGCAAGGGTGGGAGTACTCACTACCTTTTCACCCGATCGGCAATTAATATCACTCTCTCATAAGAACCATAGAAACGTCTTCACTCTTCGGTCTTCGGTGCTTGGTCTTCAAATGTTGATGACGAACTTCAACTTCATTGACAATTTTTAACTTTTCTACTCAATTTCCTTGTTACTTTGAACTTCTTTACCAAAAAACTAAGAAAATAAACTAATTTTATTTTTTTTTTTTTTTTTTTTTTTTTTTTTTTTTATTTTTTATTTTTTTTGTTAACATTGCTATATACATTAATTGAAAATAAAAACAAACTACTAACTCCATGGATGAAAATTTTTCCAAATTTTTGTCTTGATTTTACAAACTTCATTAATTCTCATCATTTTCTTTTCTTTTCTTTGTTGCACGTAACCTTGGACTATATCAACTTTTCTTCAAATATTACGATGTTGCTCCGCTTTGCCGACGATGATGTGTTTCTATGGATCTTGTGATTGAGAGAGAGTGATGTTAATCGCAAATCGATATTTAGAAGGAGTTTTCATCTTTAGACGTCACCCTCATGATTGACGGAATTAGCACTCAAGAGATCAAAAGTAGTCTTGAAAGTGGTGCGAAGTTGGGTAGCTCACCATTCCTACCGGAATTGACGTACGGTGACACACACTCTAAAAGCTTTTCTAGAAAGTCACAAAGAGTGAAGGTCGGTACCTCGCTTGATGTAAAATGGGTAGTCTCCACTATGGTTGATCACAATTCTACTCCGAATATCTAAACAAACCTAATTAGCCCTCAGGTATGGTTAAATCCGACTTTAACGCTCTAATCAACTAAGGAACCCGATTGCGTTCTCCGGTACTTCCAAGTTCTTGTTATTTCGGTTAGACTCTCTATGTAAACATAGCTAAAAGCATGCTAGTGACTCTAAAATCTCTAAAAGTTGGAGGTTTTTCATGCAGTATTTACAAAGAGTTTTTTTTTTTTATTTTTTTTTTTTTTAAAAGAAAGACTAAAAACTCTACATGCAAATGTATGTACCCCCAAACCTAAATTAAACATTGTCCTCAATGTGTCAACAAGATAATAAGAATTTAAAAAGTCACATACCGAGAGAACTATGTTAAATAAAGAAAAGGGAAGAGATTAGGATGTACAAGGGTGTTGCTAAACCATAGAAAGATGAATGCTTTGAAAGCAAACAATCACGAGCGCAAGACAAAAAGGTTGGTTAGCACACATCAAAATTATGCAAAAGAAAAAGAAAAGGGAAAGATGATGGATGTTTAGTCCATAAGTATGTACACAAGTGAACTAGATCGGTCCACATAGATGGGGTCTTCCAAGTCAACGGTCTCAACTTCGGTGGAAGATGTTCCAGAAATGGTTTCAATCTCTGACCATTGACTTTGAAAATGTTCTTGTTTGCTGGGTTTTCAACTTCTATAGCTCCATGGGGAAAAACGGTACGTACCACGAATGGTCCAGACCATCGAGAACGTAGCTTCCCTGGAAACAAGTGCAATCTAGTGTTGTACAATAAAACTTTCTGACACAGGGTGAAAGACTTGCGCGAGAATAAACTTATCGTGAAAACACCTTCATTCTATGTTTGTACGTTTTTGCACTATCATATGCATCATTTCTCAATTCTTCTAACTCATTGAGTTGAAGTTTCTACGGTACCCGACTTTATCAAGATCAAAATTCGGCTTTTCCATGACCTCAAAGATGCACGGTGTTCTAACTCAACAAGTAGATGACATGCTTTTCCGTACACAAAGTCTGTAAGGAGACATCCCAATGGGAGTCTTGTATGCAGTCCTATAGGCCCATAAAGCATCATTTAAACGCAAAGACCAATCTTTCCTAGAAGGATTGACGGTCTTCTCAAGAATATGCTTAATTTCCCTATTGGACACTTCCACTTGGCCACTAGTTTGAGGATGGTAAGGTGTTGCGACCTTATGAGTGATTCCATACTTGCGCACTAGTGATTCAAAGGGTCTATTGCGAAATGACTACCTCCATCACCGATTATTGCTCTCGGGGTTCCAAAACGGGAGAAAATGTTCTCCTTAAGAAAAAGAAAGAACAACTTTATGGTCGTTGGTTTTGGTTGCAATTGCCTCTACCCACTTGGAGACATAATCGATGGCTACAAGGATGTATAACTTACCTTCGGAGTCGGAAATGGACCCATGAAGTCAATGCCCCAAACATCAAACAGTTCAACAATCAATATGGGTTGTAAGGGCATCATGTTTCTCCTAGATATACTTCCTAGTTTCGGCATCGGTCACAAGCAACACGAATGCATGGCAATCCTTAAACGGTGTTGGCCAATAGAAACCGCTTTGCAAGATCTTTGCGGCGATTTTCTTGGCACTAAAGTGGCCTCCACATGCATGGTCATGACGAAAAAGAGATGACGTCCCTTTGTTCGGGTGGGGACACATCTCCTAATGATTTGGTCTTGGCGAGTACTTAAACAAATATGGGTCATCCCAAAGGAAATGTTTAACTTCACCAAGAACTTAGCACGGTCTTGTTTAGACCAATGCAAGGGCATTCTACCTGTAGCAAGGTAGTTCACAATATCGACAAACCAAGGCATTTCAGCCACAAGCATCAATTGCTCATCGGGAATGATTCCCTAATCAACACATGAACTCATCGAAGATTCAACATTCAACCTAGACAAGTGATCGGCAACAACATTCTCTGACCCTTTCTTATCTCGAATTTCGAGGTTGAACTCTTGTAGCAAGAGTACCCATCGAATTAGACGAGCCTTAGCATCTTTCTTAGAAAGAAGATATCTCAATGCAGCATGATCAGAATAAATGATGACCTTAGACCCTATCAAATAAGATCTAAACTTGTCTAATGCAAACACAACAGCTAGTAACTCCTTCTCAGTAGTGGAATAATTCAATTGAGCATCATTAAGGGTTTTACTAGCATAGTAGATCACATATGGAAGTTTGTCTACTCTTTGGCCTAAAACAGCTCCTACAGCATAGTCAGACGCATCACACATAATCTCAAATGGTAATGACCAATCAGGGGGTCTGACTATAGGGGCAGATGTAAGGAGAGCCTTCAGTTGCTCCCATGATTCCTTACAAGAATCATCAAAGACAAATGCAACTTCTTTTGCAAGAAGATTGCATAAAGGTCGTGAAATTTTACTAAAGTCTTTGATGAATCGGCGGTAAAAACCCGCATGGCCTAGAAATGATCTAATGTCCCTCACGAACGAGGTTGAGGCAACTGTTGAATGAGATCTACCTTGGCTTTGTCTACTTCTATACCTTTTTCCGAGATGATATGCCCTAGAACAATGCCTGAATTAACCATAAAATGGCATTTTTCCCAATTCAAGACCAAACTCTTCTCCTTACACCTAACTAGCACACATGTGAGATGATGCAAACACTCATCAAATGAAGACCCAAACACAGAAAAATCATCCATAAAAATCTCAAGGAACTTATCTACCATGTCGGAAAAAATGCTCATCATGCAACGTTGAAAAGTAGCGGGTGCATTGCACAGCCCAAAAGGCATACGACGATAAGCAAATGTTCCATAAGGACATGTAAATGTGGTCTTTTGTTGGTCTTCGGGTGCTATGTGAATTTGGTTGTAGCCAGAATAGCCATCTAAGAAGCGATGTAGTGCTTATGTTTGGCTAACCTTTCCAAAGATTTGGTCAATGAAGGGAAGGGGAAAATGGTCCTTCTTGGTTACTGTGTTCGATTTTCTATAATCAATACATACTACCACCCGGTGGTCACACGGGTGGGAATGAGCTCATTCATCTCGTTTTGAACTACGGTAATGCTGGACTTCTTGGGTACTACCCGAATAGGACTGACCCACTGGCTATCGTGGGACGGGTAAATGATACCCGCGTCAAGCAGTTTCAGAATCTCACCCTTGACAACATCTCTCATGTTGGGGTTAAGCCTCCTTTGCATTTCCCTAGATGGTTTGGTATTCTCCTCAAGGTTTATATGGTGCATGCAAATTGTGGGACTTATACCCTTAAGATCGGAGATGGTCCAACCTAAGGCTCCTTTATGTTCTTGAAGTACTTCTAAGAGTCTACTTTCCTGTTCTGTGTCTAAACATGATGCAATAATCACAGGTAAAGTGTCAGAAGGACCTAAGAAAGCATACTTCAAGGTATCGGGTAAAGGTTTCAAATCAAGCTTAGGTGGTGTATCAAGAGGTGGGGCAGATATGGTATCAGAGAGTGGAAGAGGTTCCACTGCATTCTGCCATTTGGCAATATCCATGGGTGGCACAGACTCTAGCAAAGAGTGAACTTCACTAACGTACTCAGACTCAAAGAGATCTAAGTCAAAGTTGTCTAAACATGCTTGCTCAGGGTCCACAGATAAGATGTCAGACAATGAGTCTTGAATCAGACTCTCTATCATGTTAACCTCGTGTACTTCATCATCATCACACTCTATGGGTTGTTGGTTCACACGAAAGACATTCAGTTCTACACAGTCATGTTGCCAAAAGACAAATTCAATATCCCGCTACGACAATTTATGATAGCGTTTGACGTTGCCAAGAAGGGACGTCCTAAGATAACGGGAATATGATTTTCGGGGATTTTGCACAGGTTGGGTATCCAACACAATGAAGTCCACGAGGAAATAAAATTTATCAACCTTGATTAGCACATCTTCAACGATTCCCCGAGGGACTCTCACGGATCTGTCCCGCTAATTGTAGCGTGACAGGGGTGGGTTGCAATTCCCCAAGACCTAACTGCACATACACAGAATATGGCAGTAGATTCACACTAGCTCCTAAGTCCAATAAAGCTTTTCTGATTGTATGCTCACCTATAGTACAAGAGATAGTCGGGCTACCTGGGTCTTTGAACTTAGGTGGGGTTTTGTTTTGGATTATGGAGCTCACGTGCTCAGTGAGGAAGGCACGCTTATGCACATGAAGCTTTCGCTTTTGTGTGCATAGGTCCTTCAAAAACTTAGCATAGGCAGGTATTTGCCTAATTGCTTCGAGAAATGGAATGTTTATGTTAACTCTTTTGAACATTTCCAAGATCTCGTTGTATGAGGTACTACCTTTTTGTTGCACCAACCTCTGTGGAAATGGAGCAACAGGAACATGACTTGGCACAGGAACATCTATATTAGTAGGACTCTTGGTCTTATCAATGGGCTCAGATTCTTTCTCTACAGTAGATGTTTCCGGTGGTGTTGTGTGTACTTGGGAGTCTGATGTAGACTCGCTTGAAGGTGGTACACCTACATGGTTCTCAACAATTCTACCACTACGGAGAGTGGTGACAACATTCGCTTGACTATGTGAAGTTTCATTGCGGGTAGAGGGCTGCTTGAAACACGCCTTTGGATTTTGTAGGGGTTGACTAGGGAATTTTCCTTTCTCTCTCTCATTCAATGCATCTGAGATTTGTCCCATCTTAAGATCTAGACTTTTGAGACGTTGGTGGTGGTTTTCTCAAGTTTTGAAAGACCTTGGGTCAACATAATGACCACAGTCTTCCAAGCTAGTCTTTTTCTCTCTGAGTCTTGAGGGGTGGTTGTACTTGGGGGTTTCTAGGATATGAGTATCCTTGGTTGTTATGTGTTGGTCCCCTTGTACAGGTCCCTTGGACCATGAGAAGTTAGGGTGATTCCTCCACCCTGGGTTGTAGGTTTGAGAATAAGGGTTGTTCTCTTGTCTCTGGTACAATGCATTGGCTTGCTCGGACTTGGACTCTTGAAATGCATGTAGGTCTGGGCAGATGTCCACTAAGTGGTCAGAACTATGGCATGCGGCACAAGTGGCCCTATCAATTTGGTCACGGAGAGTGGGGCATTAGATTTTCCTTCTTTCCAACTCAAGTTCTTCTATTCTCAAGGCCAAAGATGCCATTTTTGCATTTCCCTCAAAGTCAGACTCGATTCTATGAACATTGTTTGTAGGGGTAGTCCGTTTTGGTTCACGGATGGACTCCCACTGTTGAGTCTTTTCAGCGACTTCGAATAAGAAAGACCAACCGTCATCGGCACTCTTCTCAATAAATATACCATTGCACATTGACTCGACTGTGGTTCGGGTTCTAACATCTAGACCTTCATACAAGATTTGCACGAGTCTCCATTTTTCAAAACCATGGTGGGGACATTGGAGTAGTAATTCACCGAATCTCTCCAAGTACCTTGCTAGAGTTTCGTCTTCTAATTGCACAAAACCATTTAGACTTTGGCGAATTGTGATCTTATGGTTTGGGAAAAACCTTTTGAAAAACTCCTTTGTGAGTTCATCCCGAGTTCTAATGGATTGTGGTTGTAGAGCATGTAGCCAAGACTTGGCTTTGTCTTTCGAGAGAAAAAGGGAAACAATCTCAATTTGAGGGACTCATCTGTCATTTGGTTAAAACGCAGAGTCCCACAAATATCCTCAAAGTCTCTCACGTGATGGTAGGGGTTCTCGGCATTGACCCCTCTAAACACGGGTAGCATATTAATGATGCTTGCTTTCGGTTCAAATTGACAAGCATCACCAAGCGTAACGATGCAAGAGGGCTGGCTTGCTCTAGTTGGGTACATGTAGTCCTTGAGACTACGGGGTTGGTTTGGTTCATCACCCATGGTTTCGATTCGGATGGGCTTTACGATGGAATTGGGCTTTGTTGAAGAACTAGGTATGCTAACGATTTCGTCCGGGCGGATTCTCACTAATCGGTTTGTTTGGTCTCTAAAAGACACAATCATAGCCTAGCTACGCATCTAGCATGTTAACACACCAACAAGTTCAACACACAAAAATAAAACTCAAAAATAACCCACAAAAACAAAACTCAAACCCAAGAGATTGGTTATTGGTATTGTAAGGCCCAAAGCAGAGTAGGTTGGTTCCGGCCCAAAAGGTGTGGGTTTGATTGTTTGCACAGCCCAGATGATGATTGGGCTCAGCTATTAAGGGTTCGGCCCGGGTTGGGTTTAGAAATGTATAGCCCAATTTTGTGGTGTTGGGCTTGGTTCTCATCTGCAAGCCGAATGGGTTGATAATGCACAACCCGGTCAAATGAGCCCGGTTGTTGGGTTTTTGTTTTTGGCAGGATGCACAGCCCAGATTTGTGGGCTGAAGGTTTAGTGGAATGCAAGCCCAAAAATGGGTTTTAGCTTAAGCAGCCCTGGGTTATGTAAACAGCCCAGCAGTATGGCTGAAGCTTGGCAGATTGCCAGGCTAATGGTTGGGTTCAGTCAAGTGGCTGCCAATTAGTAGCTTAGCACAGCTCCAGTTGAGGGGTTAGCAAATGAGCACAGCTTGGAGCACTCAACAATGAATAACAGCAAAGCACAGGCAAAGAAAAATTTTTGTGATGTGCACAGGTTATTGGATGTGCTCACTCAATGGTGCAGCATGTGCCAGGGTTTGTGTATTTTAAAACCAATCTAACTAATCACAACTCTTGATACTTTAACAAATCATTCAAACACCATTTTTCACACAAATGCAATAATCACAGATCAAGCTCACGAGAGGCTTGCAAGTGAACTCGATGGCTGGCTAGCAAGGCAAAGCAAGTACGTGGTTCAAAGAAGGCAAAGCAGTGGCAAAGCAATACAGGCCCGGTACAGTCAATGGTTCAATGGCTTAAGTCTGCAGCTTCGGGGTTTGCGATGATCGAAGTTACAAGATGCCTGTGTGTACGAAGTTAAACAAAAACTCAAATACACACAACTAAGCACGATGCACCTAGTTCTCAAGCCATACAAGGTTCAGCACAAGGTGACAAATCAGCATATCATAATTTTCATGCATTCATTCAGGGGTAGAAATACATTACCACCAGTGCAAGACTGGGTTGTAGGCACTCCATAGTGGGCTCTTCTCAAGCTGCTCCACAGGTACCTGTGACTTGAGAGAAAAATTTCAGTTCACAAGGTTTCACACTCAAAGCAACAGGGCAAGACAACTATGGCAGAGCTCAAAGCTATGCCTGAGTTGCAAATTATGGCAAATTATAGCAACGATAGCAATGATAGCAACAGGAGAAAACAAAGTGATCTTTGGTTGGATACAATGGAGAAAACAAAATTGCTAAAGAGCTACGACATGTGATGCAAATAACAAATAGACACAGGCTCAAAATGAAACTCACAAATCGATTCGAGCAAATGAAAGACAGAAGTATACAAGTGCACGTAATGAAATTCAATGATGTTTCAAGGCAACAAAAGATAGCACGAGATGATTCACAGCAAATATATACAAATATGGTTGGAAAACAAGTGAAGTTAAGCTCTAATGAACAAATAGCACGCTACCAGTTCCCGAAGAACGGCGCCAAAAACTTGATAGGAGCGTAAAGATGGTTATTTCCTACGACTATGTCTTAATCCATGCAAGTGCACGGCGTCTATCGGAGACGCGGCAAGTACGGGTCGAACCCACAAGGAACTAGAGTATGCAAGGATTGTTCTTAAGCTCTCTTAACTGATTTACGGGATGAGTGATTTAAAAATTATGCTTTTGTTTAAAGTCTTTACGACTGATTTGAAGATTACACAACTAAGGTACAATGAAGTGTAAATGATAATGTGACAGAAGCACTAGGATTGTCAAATCCACCCTATCTCGAGGTTATGGGGTTCAACTAGTTTGAATGCTAATGTTCTTGTGGCAATTGAAGATAGGATGTCAACTCTATTTCTTGCCTAGAAGGTTTCACCAAATGGATAACTCAATTGACAACTAATGTGCATACCTAGAGCACTAGTTGTCTAATCAAGAACAACTAGTCAAAAGAATAAGCAATACTACATAAAACTTGAGCTGCAACATACTCAATTCAATGTGAATCTAACTACAGTGAGTACAAAGCATTCACTGTGAGAGTAGAGCAAAGAGATATTAACATTGAGTTTATCTTATCAATTAAAGCATACAAGAGCAATTCAATTCTAGTTGAAACACAGAAACAGAAATTAGGGTTTCATCTTAAATCCTAGCTATGGTAAATTTAGCTCATAATAAACATGTTAAAACAGAGATTAAAATTCAAAAGCAAACTAAACATAAGAACCCTAAATTGAAAACTAAAACTGACTATTTCTTTTTCCTCTCCCAAAACTCTCTTTTATAACAAACAAGCTCTCCAAAATCAAAAGACCCGAGTACCCAAACCTGACTTTGCGCCTTGCCTCCCTCTGAATCGAACATGCAGAGTGGTTGGAATAAAACCCTAGCTTCAACTTTTCTCTCACCTAGCTTCTAAGATGCAGAGAAGCTATGAGATAGAAAAGTCGATGCAGAGTGTGCGGATAAGGGGCTAGAGGAGTTGTTGGTGGCTATGGTGGCGATGGGGGGTGATGGTGACGTAAGAGGAGATGGTGGCGGTTCAGTGAAAGGGGCGTGGGTGAAGGAGGTGGAGGTATGGCTGGGTAGGGTTTCTCTGATGAAGGTATGGGAGAAGAAAGAGAAAGGTGAGGGAGAAATGAGGTTTACTCGAGTGGTATAGGTATAGGGTGCTTCGATGTGAAGCAGGGACAGCGAAGGATGATGGGAAGGCCTCAGCGAGCGTAGGATGGAGCTGATGGAGATCTGAACGGCCGAGGGTGGTAAGCGGTTTTGGCGTGATCTGGTGTTGAGCGGGAGCAGCGAACTTCGATGCGTGTGGAAGCAGCGAGCGTAGGATGCGAATGAGTGAAATCTCAACGGCTTGGAGTGTACGGGCTCGGATCCGGGTCGCGGGTCGGGTCTAGCTCAAGCCCATGTCTTGTAGATGAGTTGCTACTTGTTGGGTTGCAACTGTTGCGCGCTGGCTTTGGCTTCTGCTCCATAGATGCTCGACTCCAATTCTTCGCTCTTTGGCTCCTCGGATTCTCCGAGCTTTATTTACTACCTAAAAACACAAAGTTAATTAGTACAAATATTTATTCTTGAAAACAAAGAAAATACAGAATCTGGGATAATATCTGATTTATGAGCACAAAAGATGAGTAAAGTGCCAATAAAAAGGTGTATAAATATGCAATATTTGGCACTCATCACTATCGTGATTGAGTGCAATCATAAGATTGGCTTGAGATTTATATCTCCGATAGGCAAGATAGAAAAGTAGTCACAAACACCTTCGTGTCATCGTTTGTGATTCCACAATATCTTGTTTCGATAATCGATTAAGATTATTGTGAGGTGATTGATATTTTTAGGCTATTCTTCGGGAATATAAGTGCGGTATATCAATTGGTTCCTGTTCACCTTGATTTATCAAAAGATGGAACAAAACTCGTAGGTATTTCTGTGGGAGACAGATTTATCTATTCCTATAGACTTTTAAAATGAGACAGATTTGTTTATCAATTCTTCGACGTTGGGTCGTAGGGAACTCTTAGTTGTGGGTGAGATCAGTTAAGGGAATCAAGTGCGTAGTATCATGCTGGGATCAGAGACCTAAGGAATGAAACTGTACCTTGAATCTGTGTGAGATTGATTAGGGTTCAACTACAGTCCAGATCGAAGTTATTTTGTAGCAGGCTAGTGTCTGTGGAGGCTTAATATAGTGTGTTGTTCAATCTAGACTAGGTCCCTGGGTTTTTCTGCATTTGCGGTTTCCTCGTTAACAAAACTTCTGGTGTCTGTGTTATTTCTTTTCCGCATTATATTTTGTTATATAATTGAAATATCACAGGTTGTGCGTTGAATCGATCAATTGGTAAATCCAACCTTTGGTTGTTAATTGAAATTGATTGATCCTTGAACATTGGTCTTTGGTACCGTTCAAGTTATCTCTTTTATATTCAATTGGGCTCGCAAATTATTATTTGTTTGATTGCGGATTAAATTGAGAGATTGAATATAACTCTTTGATATACTTTTATTAAGATAGAGTCTGACTGTATAGTTGATTCTCTTAAAAGTATATTGGAGTTAGTCCATACAAATTGCTGAGCGAAATATTGGGTGAGGTTGTTAGACCCCCGCTTTTTCAGACCGTATTATCAATTGGTTCCAGTTCACCTCGATTTATCATGAGACGGAACAAAACTTCATAGGTCCTTTTGTGGGACGCAAATTTATCTATCAGAATAAACTTATTTGTGGAAGCGATTTGTTTATAAGTCTATGGCTTTGGGTCGTAGAAACTCTTAGTTGTGGGTGAGATCGGCTAAAGGAATCAAGTGCGCGAGAATCCGCGTGGTTCTAGGCGTAGAACGCGATTGTACCTTAATCGGTATGGGACTTGGTTAGGGCTAAACTATATTCGATCCGAAGTTAACTTGTAGTAAGCTAGTGTCTGTAGCGGCTTAATACAGTGTGGTGTTCAAAGCTGGACTAGGTCCCGTTTTTTTTTTGCATTTGCGGTTTCCTCGTTAACAAAATTTCTGGTGTCTGTTATTTCTTTTCCGCATTATATTTGTTTATATAATTGAAATATCACAGGTTGTGCGTACTTCAATCAGTTGATAAATCCGACCTTGTTTGTTGGATGTAACTTGATTGACACTTGGACATTGGTCTTTGGTACCGTCCAAGTTATTTCTCATATCAATCAGGCTCACGGATTTCTATCTGTTCGATTTGCTGATTGCATTGAGAAATAGAGATAAATCTCTTTGGTATATCTCTTGATAGAGCTCGCTTTTAAGTTGGTGCTCTCAAAAATATATTGGAGTTTAGTCCATACAAATTGCCGAACGAATTATTGTGTGTGGTTGTTATACCCCCGCTTTTTCAAAACAAACTAGGTGTAATCAAAGATTCAACAACCGCTAGTCAATCAAATCAACAATCGAAAACTAAAATACAATATCTAGTTTCCCATCAACGGTACTCGTAGAGCTTCTTGATCATACAAAAGTCTTTAATCGAGCGGTCTCAAGAAATTTCGCCTAATTAGGGTACTTTCCTCTCTGGGATAGACGACTACGAGAAAAAAAAAAGTTTGCACGGCTCTTGGGATAGTTTGCAAGAAATGCAAAACCAAATATTTATAGACCAAGGTTGTTTAGACACCAAGAAATTCGAACAAAATATCTCAAGATACTCATTAAAGTACCTAAATTCGGTTTCCCTATTTCCAATATTTCCAAAAATTCTCATAGAAAATTTCTACTATTAATGTAACACATTTTATAATATTTTTTCCGAGAGGATATGCTTTAATTGCTAGCAATTAAAACATATATTATGGAAATCATGATTTAAATGCTTTTCAATATTTTGGTTTGGGGTCACCTTGAGTATCAAGGAATATCTTTGAACAATTAATGATAAGAGTTATGTACATATTCAAATAACGTCAACATATAGAAGTTTCTATTAGCAAACCCTAAATTCTAATTCACACACAATCATGAAGAAAACGTGTGAACTTTGGAAACTCGGTTTTTCTCTTGGAATCGGTTCCACCGTATAAAAATAACCAGGTAGGAACTTGTATTACCTTATAAAATAGTTAGGTATGACCGGTTACACCATGCTTCCCAATGTAGGTTGTGACCGGTTACACCTTGCTTCCCAATGTAGGTTGTGACTTGTTCTGCCTTATAAAATAATCAGATAGTGATCGTAACTACCTTATAAAAATAATTAGGTAGGATCAGTCACACCTTGACTTCCTATATAGGTAGGGATTGGTTATACATTGTCATCTTGTATTGGTCACCCAGAAGATATTCAATAAAGAACTAGACCAATACATCCATTGATTTCCTTTCGACTACGAAACAAGTTCGTATATGTACTTCCTTTAAACAATTTATAAAACATTATTTGCTAGGATGAAATTAACACTAATATCTTACACATAATCAAGTAACTAAATACATAGATTATGTTGATGTAAATATTTAAGAAGTCCAAAGATAAACGTTATACTTAGTAATTCAATATACTTCCTTGACACTTTGATCATAATAATATGACCAATTCTAATACTAGAGTTTTATATATAACTTCGCATGTTATGTTTTCAATCGTAAAAGACTGGAAAGAAATAAGATAGAAATGGAGAAAGTCAAGTCTATAGTTACTAACCTCAAGCTGAAGGATAATGTCTTTGTTGTCTTCAGTCCATCTTCAGATCTTCGTGAGTAACCGGAGCACAATATTTCTATCGTTTCTAGCCTAACCTAACGAAGTTGACTCTAGTTCACATATTAAATGACTTGAGTTTTGGAACTAAATATGACAACCAAACTTGACATACCAACGCTTGGTGGGTTTAACAGAGCGAAGTGCTCTAAGAATTCATGTTGTACTTATATCTGTTCAGCTTTCTGAGGATGTGGTGGCATGATTCGTGCTTAAAACTCATTGTTCTTTCCCATTCCTCTCGAATTTTTTCGTTGCCCCAGTTTAAACGTATATAACTTAGCTATTACAACAAATTGATAAAAGATATAAAAAATCAATTAAACAATTTGCAATGCAACTTATCATATCGACTCCATTATCACCGCTTGCTCTCTGTCGGTTCATTTGCATCATCAAAGCTACCGAACTGTTCAGGTCTTTGCTAATTATACCAAAACGACTTGACAACCCTAAGCATCACGTTTTTTTGGACTCCCAGTTTTCTGACTAAATTCTGTAAAAATATTCCCACAAAAGCGCTTATGTGGATGTTGAACACCATTGATTGGATCATTCGTATGTGCTACATAGCCTCTGCAAATAGCTTTATCTTCATCCATACTATACTTTGGATCATGAACTTTTTGTGATGTGGTATTTTTGTGTTTCTGATGAGCTTGTCATTTTTGTGAGAGTATTTTCCTAAAGATACTGAGATTTGGATTATAATTGAAATTATAAGAAGTTATCGGTTTAAAAGGTGGAGAAGGTGATTTTGGAGTTGAAATTGGTTCGATTTATAGGGAGTGGAATTAGAGATGTTGGATGAGACTAGCCGTTGCCGGCTCAATCAAGAACGATCATCTCAATGTGAGATGAGACTCACCTCCATTTGTGCCGCTACTCCGCTCAGTTGAGGCCGGCTGGCCTTATGTGGGGCGGGCGTTTGAGGTTGAGACGTGATGGACAATCACTTTCATTCGAGGGCTTGTCCATTCATTTTACAGGTTTGCCAGTCCTATTATATGGGGTAAATGGAAAAATTTGTTAGTTTGCAGGTCCCACTAGACTTGCTCTTTTGAGGAAATATTCGTCGCTATCTCCACAAGAAGTGACGAAAGAACATCGATGGGGTTTACCTGCACATGTGGTTGAGCTTTCTGTGATTATTAATTAATGAATTTGGTAGGGGTCATTTGGTCAGAATCCCTAGTTAGCAAGTAAACATTCTCTCTTGCTAGGAAGCACCGATGGACACAGACACAACACGAACACCCATACCGGCATGTCGGTGCTTCACCGCTCTCTTGGGATCACTTTTTGCTCTCCCTCTTGGAACTTTGCTCTTCAACAAAAGTTGTATTTAAACAGAAAAACTCAAAACATGGAAACTAACTTTTGCAAACATTCGAGGTACAGTTTCATGAAAGTGCTGCATATACCAAGTATTCCACCCAACATATGGTGGTTTGATAGTTTGGATCAACACTAATTGGCAAGGTAACAAGATTTATGATTACGTACTACCGTTGGAAGCGAGTTTGCAATGAACTCAGCAAGACAAGAATTAGATGAGCATATGAGGAACCTAGAGGAATTCATCAACTCTGCATAAAAGCAGAGAGTACCAGGACTTGCCATGCAAATATAAAGAGTTCTTCAAAACACTGCAATTGAACACATTAATCAGTTACTAACACCATGTTACTACACAGTCTGCCTAGAGACTGCTATATGAACAAATACGGATCAGTATTATGTTACTCATCTCTTAAAAGTGGCAGACCACCTGTGGCAACTATGTTCCAATCTAAACTAAAGGGATCACAATCGTTCTCCACCGGGAGATCAAGGAAATAACTAACTGGCCCATGCATTAATGCTATTACATACAAACACAATAATGCTACTATAACAGACTGATGCTTAAAATTGAAACAAAAATCAGGAGAAAAGATGACAACGTTCTTAGTGTTCTGAGGTACCCATATTAAAACATTCTCTATCATCTTTGTCATTACGAGAATGTGTGCTCTTGCAAACAACAATAGTATTTAAGCAACACTAACTTGAACAAAAGACATTCACCGAGAGAAAGATAAAATACCAATAGACTATATTTGTGAAATCAGGAACCTATATGAAAGTTTCCCTGGCTATATATGATATTTTCAGTTGCCATATTGTTTCAAACTTGATCTATACTCAAAAAATTTGTAAAAATATAACATTGTTTTCCTTTACAAAATAAGAACAGAAACATTTAGAGACTGTATATAAACTATAAAATCAAAGCATAAGAAGATCAGAAAGGGGTTATGTATTGATCTTCTCGAAAAAGAGAGGGGACTGAAGATTTATACTCCTTCAAAGAGGTTAAACCTTCAATGCCACTTGATCTTCCCATGAAATTTTCTCTTACCAGGCCGACTCGACCCGTTCATTACCTCCCTACAAACCAACATGTTTGCATCACTAGGATGTTGCTGTTGCTGTTCTACTCTGCGTGAATAACTCCTCTTAGGTTTTTCTCCATTCTCATAGGAGGTTCCAGATGATGACTGACATAATAATCCCCAACATCATCTTCCCCATTCTGCAATTCAACTGAACAAATTAAAAAAAAAAAAAAAGCACAAACAATTAAAAATATAGAAAAGTTTTACTAATTACCGAAATCTGATTCAAATCCAATACTGGAGAAGGCTTGGGCATCCGGTAAGATTCCTTATGACTCATAGGAGCTTGTGATCGTACTAGATCTCTGTCTATCCTAGGTGTGTTAGGAGACTGGCTTCTCATCAAGAATTTGTATCTTCGCCTCAAGAAACTACAAAATCCCAAATAAGAAAACACAAGCATCATCAAGCTGTCCAAAAAAAAAGCGATTACGATAGCAACACCAACATGATTCGATCTATTTTGTCCTCAGAAACCACAAACAAACAATGATTTTGTGTGTTGTTATTCCTAAGGTTTGCTGTTGTTGTTGTTGTTTTTGCCAAGAAATTAAAACCAGAGCAACATAATTAGGAATTTATAAAAAAAACACATACCGAACTTCAGCCAAAAGGGTTAGTTTCCTCTGCTGATCTTTATGCAATTTCTTCTTCATGGCATCAGTTTCCTGCAGATATAGAAGGATAAAAATATAATCAATTTTGATCTCAAGATTAAAAAATAACCCTAAATCTAAAGATCTAAGAGAAACCCATAGATTACCTTTTGCAATTCATTGAAATCTTGAATCAAACTTTGGTGTTTAATAAACCTATTTCTTGATTCTTCGTCATAAGAAAAAAAGGGGATGAAGATGATTCAATGGAAACCACTTTCATCTTCCTCTTCAACATCTCAACAACAATAGAAACCACGGAGATCTCTGAGAGCAGAAGAAAGAAGATATGTAAAAAGGAAAGATAAGAAGAAAGAAGAATAAATAATGATGTGGGGGGTTGAAAAGAAGAAACTTTGATACGAAGAGAAGAAAAAAGTGATTTTGGGAGGTTGCAGCAGAAGGGTATTTGTGAGATATTGCTGTTGTATTATTATTATAAATGGTTACCTCCTTCACCTCTTCCTCCTCCTCTTACTACTAGTAGTATCATATTCATAGGGTTTGGTTGGAAGACATTGGAAGATAACATCTTTCCTTGCTTTCCTTTGTTTCTTTTTTTTTCTTTGTTTTTGTTTTCTTTGTAACATAATAAATTTTGGTCCAGCTGGGGCCATCGTCATTTCTATAGACAAACACAAGAGAAGAGATTATTAAGAAGAAAAAAACTAAAGAAAAGGATCTGTTTGTGATGGCTGGTTGGTTTTGGGTTTGTTTGTTTGGTTGGGTGGACTTTGTCTGTCGTCTGTGTATTTGTTTTAGAGAAGACTCTTTTTCTTTTGTTGATTGGGGTGTATGTGCGTCTATCAATTCATCTTTCTTTCTCTCTCTGCTACTAAAAACTTCATCTTTTTTCTTCTGAGTTTTGGTATTCCTATGCAAATATGGAGGTTGGTCTTACAGAAATACCCTTGTTTCTCATGAATCAGACTTTTCCTTATACATCTATTCAACGGCCAATGGTAACACTCATTAATTTTGACTAGTTAATGTGGAAGGAAGACGGAAGAAAAGAAATATCTGTTCATCATTAATGGAAGGTAGAAGACTGTTTCATTGGGCTAGTGGTGGTGCTGCTGGTTGTATTTACTAATGGAATTATTTAATTACTAGTATGATTAAAGTACTTTAAAACTTTAATAATAGCACAAAAAGGGTACATGGAGGAGGGGTATCTTAGTAAAATTTGGGATGCTAAAATGGGACGATTGTTATTTTTACAGACAAAAGTTGTTAGTGAAGAGAAGGGGAAAGGGTCTGTTCTGCTGTGGATGATTGATCAATGGTGCCATTTTCTTCCTGTGTAAAACTTGTTGCTGTCATGACTCGTGACTTTCATCATGCCTTTATTATATTAATTTAATTTCAGGCACAACAATGAGAGAGAGAGAAAACAGATGATGCCAGCTCGGCTGGCTCGGCTCAGGCTCAGGCTCAGGCCCAGGCCTTGGCTCGGCTCTATCTTGAGTGCAACTTTTCTCTCTCAGTTGTTTATTATTCATATTCAGCCAGAGCAAGTAGAGAGTCTAGAGACAAATCGTATTCAGAGAGGGATGGATGCAATAGCTGTTGAACTTGAATTTGCTATAAGAGAATCATTCTTGACGGACAGTGTAAAAAACTACACGAAAAATAATCCCAAAGGAAAATGGCGAGGCCATATACGGGAAAATGGAGGTCACATGGTGAATCTGTGAAACCTTGGCAACAAAATTTCATGTGAGAAAGCGGTGTATTTTCACACGGTTTATGAGGATTTTGTTCTAAAGGAAAACCTTTACTACAACTCCTGTTAGCGCTATTTCTTCCTTGTTGTAATCACCTGCCAAGTTAAAAATACAGTAAAAAGCAAATATTTATATGATTACAAACTATTGTCAAAAAATTCAAGAACAAAGAAGCATTTGACCATGACATGAACAAAAGAAGACGATTTCAGGTAGAAAAGGAGGAATTCAAAGACAAAGATAAGATAGAGACCTTATCTTGATCCAACATTATTAGATACAGCTTCTTTTTTCTTCCCCTCGCACATGATTTATGGCCTTCAGGCAAATCATCTCCTGGAGTCATAGCAACTTTCTTTCGTATTAGAATCCGAACAAAAAGACTTCACCATGTCAAGAACAGAAAAAGAGCGAGGAGAGGCAACAGGTACATGATTTAGAATGTGGGCACATGTATGTTATCACGTTAAACCAGTGCAAAACTGTATATTGTTATATGACAGTATAACTAAGCATATTCCATTATCTGCAGAACATGTTAAGGCAGGAAAACACAACTAACA
>JAJJWW010006292.1:0-13184 GCA_023531295.1 Papaver armeniacum | reverse complement strand
TACTACAATTAACAATGATTGACACACACCACTTGTGCATCGTCGACAAATGTACACCCATCAAAGTTCAAATTCTTCTGATCGGCTAACGATGAGTCCTGAACTTCGAGGCCACGACGTTTTGGTAATAATTTGAAACTTTTACTTTTGTAAGTTAACATAAGTCGATCTCATTGCAATGAATCGCATAGATTTTATCATCACTAGTACTTTTCAAGAGATTGTTGGAAGGTATAAACACCAACTCTTTCATTACATTCAAGCTCAAGGCCCGTTTCACAGTATGTAAGTTTTTGATATTTATGTAACCATTTATTTTTGTGATTTCGGCCAAGAACGCTGTTGGAAAATCGAAAGTTGCTATTTTTACCTACCAAAGACTCAACATGGAAATGATGTTTTTGACTACTATTTGAGCACTAAGAGAACTTCCGCGAGATTTTGCCAGGGTTCTTCTCTTGCCGCAAAGATTCCGGTGGTTACAACATTTTGCCATGTGATTATAAAATTTGGGTTAATAATTAAACAAAGTGTAAAATGTGTAAAAAAATTATTTTATGTAATTACCCGATAATCAACACTCTTTAAATTATTCTTTTGAGGAAAGGTGACATTGAGATTTCGACTACAAAGTTCCCGCTTTTGATTTCTCAAGCTCATCTCGGAGGCAAATTCTATTTCATTTCGAGGTAAGTTCTAATTTTCCCAACTCACCGATTCATTTCCACCTTATCAAACAGCCAGTCATTAGCTGCATCTGGGTCTATGGTAAATATAGAAAACACCAGGGTGGTGAATGGTATTTCAGCCATTATAAGCTCTGCCCTAACCCTACATATAAACGAAAGAGATTGGGAGAGGGAGAGAAAGAGAGATATTGTTGACGATTCAAACTTGAGTCCGAAATGAGTGTGTCTTCCTCTAAAATCAAACATTATGCGAGTATTGAAATGAGAGATATGGAAGCAAAGTTAGTTTTAAATCAAAGTTGTTTTGGATGTTGCTAAAAGACTCGGAAATCGGAAGAAAAGATCTATTGATTTACGTATCTTGGTAATTGGTATGCGCGGAATCGAAAATTACTCGTGGTATAATCTCAACTCTTTGTGTGGATTTCTTTTACTGTGGCATTCCTCTTGCTCATGTTAGTGCATTAGCTGTTTGAAATTGATGGAAGGCTGCTTCTATTGAGTTGGTTTCTATCAGTATGTCATGTATTGTTTATCCATGGTGTAATTCCCATGTTTTTCTGTTTTGTTTTCTCATAATTTTTTTCCATTCAACAGCTGAGGATGTTAGTTTAGAGGCTCCTATGGCGGGCCCCGAAACTTAGCTTACTAAGGTGAGCCCCCAAACCGAGATTTCTCTGCATGGGAGCCCCCAAATCGAGGTTCATCCTACCTGAGAACCCCAAGCCGAGCCTCCACACTACCGAATGGTTAGAAGCTTCTTGGTCTCTTTTGTCCAATATTTCCTGCTTGCACTAAGCTTCGTGCTACATTAAAACTTAATGATTCTTAACTAATGAAGCTACTACGTTTGTAGGTGGGACTGGTACAACAACAACAGAAGGATGTCATCCGAGTTTGCTAATTTATTCTGATCTTGGAGTCTTATTTTTTTGCTTACAGTCTTGGAGTCTCCAAATATAATGCAAATGCCTCTCGGCGTAACCTCTGTAAATTAGCGAACTCAAGACTTATGGAAAGCCTGAAATGCAAATGTATATTTGTGTATCTCCTGCTGCTTACTTTTTGAGTGTCTACTTCGCTTGAAAAGAAAGGACAAACAGAAACAAAATGGTGTATGTATTGATCTGGAAAATCGGTACAAGGACGAAGATCCCACATAACATGTTCTTTGTGGTTTTTTGGACCCTCAATCGTAGAAATGGCTGCAAGAGACAGGGTACACTCTGAATCTGCAACTTGTTCTAGATGTTTTCTTTATTATTGCAACAACACAGTTTATACTTACATTCATGTTCTGTTTCAGAATATATTTATGATGTTTAATTCATCGTATTGTAACTTTGATGTTTCTATTCTGTTGGCTCTTGTGTGTTGATTGTTGGAAATAGTAATTTATAATCTAGAGTTGTCTAGATTTGTACTCGGAAATGCGTAGAAAATTCTACACAGTGAATTATAAAAGTTGTAATAACTAAACAGTTGGATAGTTAGTAGGTTAGAATAGTTTAGAAAATTCTAGAGTTGACTTAGTCTATATAGTTCTGTAAATGTGAACTAGGTAATGACTAGATAGAGATAAAAAACAGAAGTCAACAGAAATAGCTAGAGTTGTCCTAGTCGGTTTTGTAAGCCTATAAATAGGCATTTGATCAACATTTGTAAGTTGTAACGAAGCAAGAAGTGAGTAATAAGATTAAGAGTTTTGAGAGTTTTAAGTATTATTCTTGCTTCCTAAGAGCTCTGTACGAGCAATGCAACTATGCTCGTATATCTCCGGGGTTTCTATATCAAATTCCAACAATTCTTGTAATTCTTTGTACTACAAGAACACTAAGAGAAATCCAAACGAATGAATGTTGCCGGTTCTCGCCACTTTCATGCGTAAGGAAATGCTCTCCTTGCAAGTTGCGGTGGTTACAAATGGAACACAATTTTTGTTTGCACAAGTGATCTTAAAATTCTTTGTCTCGCTAATGTACAAACTCAACGCGTGGTATATTTGCTTGTCTAGCCTTGTCAAATCATTTTTCATGTCTAATGAAATTACTATTTACGATACAATGAGCTAAACTAGCAATGGGTTATTTTGAATCCAGTTTATCAAGTTTATGTACATTGTACACCATACAAGTAGGATAAAAATGGGTTCACGTTTGAGTTTGGATATAAGAAAGTGAATTTTAGCTAAGTTATTCATCTGAGGGCAATGGCATTGGCATTTCTACCAACTTTAAATTCACAGTTTTTTATTTCTCAGACCAATGAAATAAGGAAGCTCGTGGCGATATGGAGTGGCTTTGGGCTGAATCTCAGGTAACCTGCTATTTCATGGGAAACCCATTTCTTCAAATTATGTTTGCTTGTTTCGTATGTCATATGATTCGTTTGTGTGACTTATGCACTGAACGGCAAGTTCATTGTTTTATCTATTTCAGGATTTTTTGGTACTAGACGAATGTTATTGCCTATGGAATGTTTAGTTACAAGAAAGCTAAATGGTAACCGACAGGAATGGAAGGATCTTATGTAACTTTACTGCCAAGAGCTTCGAACTCGTCGCGGTCATAAGTCAAGAGTAAAAAGCTTCGAACTCATTCATGTTCACCAAAGGTTTTCTTCTTCACAATCGTGTCTAAATAATTTTGGTTTTTGTATTCTTAAGGTCTTTTTGGAGGCAATATCAAGAGTAAAAGCCATCGTAATTCCAAGCACACGATGGGGTGGGAAAACATACCTCGATGCAAAGCCGAAATGGTATGTACATGCATATCTTTGGTCTTTACAAATCACTTTTCACTCCCCCGCAACTTGAAAGCTATTCAAGGTTTATTATTGGTATTGGATTTTGACTGTTCATGGTTGAAATATTTCTCGTTTTTCTCTCGTGTAAAACATTAAGAAACTTGTCAAGAATGGGTAGACCATATGTGGTGGAGTTTGGATAGTGCTACACCGTGTTTTACGGCTACGAATTTTTTACACAACTTGCATTCTTTCACATTAACTTGCGCTTATAGTACCGCCGCCGCCTTACTGCTAAGGCCTAAGTGTTAACCTTACAAACTTACATAGTTCATATACTATAAGTAGAGCACAATCTGATTTATTCTTTCATCTTCCTATGTGCAGACTTATGAAACAATTAGAACGCCTTGAACAGTCCAAAAGCGAGAAAAAAAAGTACGAATAATATGAGACAACCTACATACCAAGTTGGTAAGAGAACTAGAAATTTCTGTAACACTACCGGCTCCAAGTATCCTTATTGGTCTTTATCAGAACTAACTACATTGATGTCCTCAGTTAATTTGAACGTTGTGAACATTTCAAAGAACAAAAAAGTATGATTATCTGACATCATTTATAATGTAGTGGTATTGTAGAGGAACTGTTTAAGCGCTAGGTAGTGTATATAGAAATCTAAGTTGCCTTCAAATGTGGTTATCAGTCTCATCATGGCAGGCAAGTCATGTGGTGCTAGAACATCCTAAACCTCAAGTCACTATTTATTTGATCAAAGAAGTAGATGCCCTGGAGTAAATTTGATGATGCCTTCCCCACTAGCTAGCTAAGGAAATGGGTATCGTTATACTTGCAGTTTTTTTATTACTTTATCTCGACGCCCGTTTACTATATTTTCCTTGTACTATAAGAGCACTAAGAGATCTCCAAGAGGAACTTGCTTGGTTTCTCGCCTCTTTAATTAAAAAAAACTCATCTTGCAGCTCATTTTTTGTTTTTCAAAGGGATTGTTGAGTTCTGGATTTGTGGTGAAATCACCCAAATAGGAGGAGAATATTATACTTTAACACCGTGAATTCCGTTTTGTTGTTAATATAACGCTTTATCCGTGTTTCGTCTCCGATGGATTAGTCCAACGTCATCTTCGTTTGTGTTTCGTGCCTCCAAATTTGTTAAATTCATGTATCTAAAACACGGTTTTTCGGGATTTAAAGATCCGGACTTAAATACCAGGATTTCCTTTGTCTTTGTAGTTTGCATGTAGCCGTCGATGCTCTCCGCGCCCTTAAGAGGTGGACAAGACATATTGGCCTTGTAGTTTACATTACTTTAATGACACTCATCCAAATCTTGTTTCTCATATTGAGCCAGATGGTTTTCTGATGGTCGATTCATCGTTTTTTGTCCCTTTAACACCCGCATCATGCCATCATCCAATTCGCGAGTGCATCTATTGCTCCTTTTTGTATTCAAATTTGGGTTTCACATTTTCTGTAACCTGTATGAAACCTTACTTAACATGACCCAGTTTCATTTGGTGTATGAGTAATTGGCATGTTGATTAAACACCTCAAGGACCTTAGCTATTTCACAAAATATTGTTTATTGTTGCAAATTCAAGTTTTCATGCTACTGAAATCTCTAGCAAAATCTTTATTTTGGATAATTCAAATATTTTGATATTTGAACTTTTGTGTAATCAAATATTAACTTTTCTGAGTATGGGTGTTGATTTTTAGATTTTGTAGCGTTTAATTGTTGCATTGATCTGAGTCCATTAGCCTTATCCTATAAAAGACACTTGATTTATAATGAGAGCTTATCTTATGAGGTATCCATTTGGTTGCCTAAGTTAGTATAGAACACAAAATGATGCTGTAAAAATTGTTGCTTGCATGGGGGTTTGGCTGCGTGCAAGAGAAACTTACTTGTATGCAATTGGAAAGAGTAGCTCTGAATGGGTTACAAGTTTACAGATGTTATAAGAACCAAATGCAGCCAAACTAGTATACGCTACGAGTCACTGAATCCTGGACAATCCTTGGGAACGAGTATCTCAATGATCAGGTGAAGCACTTTGCTTGGAATCTTCATTAGAATGAGCAGGCAGACTTGGGGATCTTCAGTTGGGATGCACTGAGACATTACCCGTCTTGTGCCTAGGAATTGTACATCCCCTCAAGATTGTGAGTTCGATGTGTGTGGCTCAATTTTTTAATTGAACACGAGTATGTTACAGCAGACGAGTAAGGTTATTTCTTATGGTTTTTGTTACAGGACTGTTATATTCGTTATTTCACATACTAATTACACTTGAGATGTATGAAAGGGTCGAGCTTATAACAGGGAAATCCCCAACTGACTCATCTTTGGGATTTGCTGCATTAGATGGGAGAACTACATGTTATGTCCTCATTGAAGTCACTGGAAGCCCACAGAAAACCAATGGCAACATCACCGAAAGAAATGTGCTATGCTTTTCATCAAACTTACAGCCCTATGTTATGGTTCAGCACCTAACAATTATCAAAAGAACTCAACCGACAAGAAAAACACGTGAATTGAGACAAGAAAAGAGAGAATTTAGAGAGAATTGAAAGAGAGTTTGAGAGACAGAGAGTTGAGAAGACTTGAAAGAGATTAATTATATTTGCTTGTCTTAAAAATAACAAAGTATATGTACTTATAGCTGACAATTGCTTGGCTAACAAGTTGCGCAGCAATTCTAGTTGCATTAAATAACTAACTTAACCAAAACAAACTAAATAAGGAAAGACTAATTAAGGAAATACGTGTGGAAGGTGTTGGTATCACAACATCCCACCCGTTTGAAACAAGACTTGTCCTCAAGTCTAAAAACTGAAAGCGCAAAGAAAATTTCATCGTCGTCTCCCATGTTGCATCCGTAGTAGCACGACCTTTCCACTTGATGAGCCATTTTGTGCCGGCAACAAGATTCTTTTTGTACATCTTACGATCTAAGATCGTAGCCTGGTTCCCACTTTTCATAGTCCACTCGTAATGTAATTCTGGCCGTACAATGTCGATGCTCCAAGTTTGAGTTTCAATAATGAAACATGAAACACAGGATGAATTCTACCGGTAGAGGTAATTCCAATCAGAAGCCACGCTCCAATCTTTTCTAAGACCTTAAATGGGCCATAAAATTTGGGTGAAAGCTTTGAAAAAGAAGAAGTTGTCAGCCGTTAACCACGATATGGTTGAAGTCTCGAGAAAAAACCAAATCTCCAACCGTAAAACTCCTTTCGCCTCTATGCGCACTTCGATAAACTTTCATTCTTGATTGAGCATCTTGTAAATTCGATTTCAAAATCATTAAAACTTGGTCTCGAGCTTGCAAGACTACATCTACAACATGGACATAGTTAAATGCGAGATATATGTGAAACCGTAGAGGAAGCCCGCATATAAAATGTACTGGTAAGGACTCATCTTGATTGCAAGATGAAAGCTAGTGTTATAGCACCACCTGCCCTAAGGCAGCCATTTTAACTAGGCTTGATTCCAAAGAAACAACGTAAGTAGCACTCCAAAGTTCTATTTGTAACTCTTTAAGCCATCCATTGAGGATGATAGGCGTAACTTGGACAAAGTTGAGTGTGGCCAAGTGAAAAGAAAGCTTCCCGGTAATTGACTCATGAAAATTGAATCCCTGTCACTAGTGATACTTTAGGCATTCCATGCAAGCACTATCTCACGAACAAAACCTCGGCCTACGATGTCACTCGAATAAGGATGTGTAAGAGCCACAAAAATGCATATCTTGACAAACGATCTACCACAACTAAAATAGATGTTCTTCTATTAGATGGTGGAAGACCATCAATGAAATCCATAGATATATCTAACCAAATGTCGTAGGTATAGACAATGGATGCAGAACTCGGAGGAGATATTGATTCAAATTTGTTGCGCCGACAAATATCACATGAAGAGATATATTCTTTAACCGTCCTTCATTCCAGACCAATAAAAAATTTGTTGAAGACGTTTATATGTTCGCAAATACCCCGCATGACCTCCCACCTTGAGTTGAGTGAAATTCATCCAGAAGTTTAGAGCACCATGAAGACGTAGGCTACTACAATTTTGTTCTTGTAACGAAGTACTCCATTAATATAAGAGTAATGTGGCATTAATCTTGTCTGCTCCCGTAATTTTGCAATTATAAGACTCAAAGTCAGCATCATTATGGCACTCTTGACAATCTCAATAATTCCGTAGAATATTGGAATAAGAATTGCCATTAATTGACAATCATCGATACGAGATAATGCATCGCCGCCATATTTAAAGCCCGATTTGTAAATAATCTCATAATCAAACCAAGTAATTTGGACAACCATTTTTGTTGTTCCAATGAAGAAATGCGCTGCTCCAAGAAGTATTTTAGGCTCCCTATGATCGTTGTAAATCTTTAAAATGTCGACCAAGTAGGTGGTCGCCATTTATTGACCGCATTAACTATATATCCAACATTTCCTTGTCATAAACCGAGAGATTGAGGTTCTTACTCGAAAGCGATTTGCCAGAGTAAGCAATGCCTCTTTTCTTGAATTAATACTGCCCCAAGCCATTACCAGATGATCACATTCTAAACTAAATTCCTTGGTGAAGTCAGTAGCGCCAAACTGTACTAGTTAAAGCTTATTTGAGATTGTTAAAAGCCGTTGTTGCCTCGTAAGTCCATGTAATGGCGTCCAATTTAAGCAATTGAGTAAGTGGAGCACTAATCTTACCATAATCTCTGACAAATTTACGATAATAACCAGCCAATCCCAAAATCCTCTCAAGGCTTTCATCGTTGTAGAATAAAGCCAATGAATGATGCATGATATCTTGTCGTAGTCAACTCGACACACCCTCGAAGAAACCATATGACCCAAATAACTTATGGTCTTTTTAGCAAATGCACACTTTTGTTGTTTCGTAAAGATCTTATGTGCACGTAGCTTCAAATACCAATTGCACATGTTGAATATGCTCACCTTCGCATTTGCATCAGATAAGAATATCATTGAAAACACCAATACGAACTTTCGAAGATAAGGACGAAGAATTTCATTCATCAAACTTTGAAAAGTTGCAGGAGCATTAGACAATCCAAATGGCATTACCAAAAATTGTAATGGCCATCATGTGTGCGAAAAGTCGTCTTATGAATATCATCTAAATGCACACGATCTGATGGTATCCAAGACGCATATCAATTTTGGAAAATATGATCGCACCATACAAGCTTCATCAAGAAGTTCATCTACAACCGAATTGGAAATCTATCTTTGACAAAGTAGCCTTATTAAGTGCTCTATAATCCACACACATACGCCAAGAACCATCCTTTTTGCGCACTAAGAGGACAGGGAAGAGAAAGGACTTGAACTATTTCTAATAAATCCCGCCTTGAGTTCCAAACAATTTTCTCAATTTCTTCCTTTTGAAAATAAGGATACCTATATGGTCTAACATTAACCGGTGATGTGTTAGGCAATAAAGGAATACGATGATCATGCTCTGAGGTGGTAATTCAACTGGTGATGCAAACAAATCAGAGAAACGTGAAAGTAATTCAAAACCGCATGAGGTACCCCGAGAAGCATCCTCCTCGAAGTTGTAGATTGTGCGGCCCCATTGAGGTAGAAATCCATGCCGAAAGTGTCTTGAAATACCTTCGCATTGGAATACTATCAAGTAGCAAGATTGAAGCCGACTTGTTACCCACTAATGTATATACTTGAGCATTGGAAGTAAAATCGCATATGTAATTTCTCAAAATCCCAAGAGATATTACCCAAAGTCCTCAACCATTCTACTCTAAGAACCGCCTCACAACCACTTAATTCTAGCAACATAAAACTTAGAGGAACCGATAATCTTGTAATTTCATAGAAATATCGAACAAAGACCTTGAGTTTTAAGAATTCCCCATTACCAACCATGACATTCATATTATTAACTCGACTTAGTGAAATACCACATTTCTTAGCTATCATAGGTGTAAAAAATTATGAGTTGAACCGTAATCAAGTAAAATAGTGAGTGGTCGACCCGAATGTAACCTCGTGACACGCATAGTGTTAGGAATGAAGAGCCAAGAAGAGCATGTAATGAAATTGTGGGTTCATAATGCATCCGATTTGCAGCAAAGGAGGAGTAAGCATCTCTTCTGTATTAGATGGTGTGGAATCTCGTATCCTCTTGAAGAGTGTCTCATTGAGACATCTCTAGAATCAATAACTGGAGTTCAAAGGCTTTGCACAAACATGTCCAGCCTTATACTGCTCATCACAATTGAAACAGAGACCCCGTTTACGTCTAATCTTTGTTCGTCTAAAGATAGCGTTTTACTCCGATGGGATTGTAGTTCTCTTAAAGGGTGCATTAGGCCGACCGATGGAGAGCTTGAAAAAAAGAGGACCTGCCTATATTGATTTGGCCTGCAATAGATTTGTAAAGAATGGTTGGAAAGAAACACATCCTCTTGTTTGATGGCTTTCTTTAAAGTCATGCACTAATGTTGGCGGTTCAAAACTTCAACAATGATCGATTTCTTTCTTCGAGAACGAATAAAAAGATCAATAACATAGTCGTCTGGTAAATCAGTAACAAAGTTGAGAAGTTACTCAAATTCTTTAATGTGATCACGCACCGATCCTTGCTGAGAAATTGTTGTCAAAACCATACGTGGATTAGAAAATTTCTTATCAGCAAAACGTTCTCGAACAAGTAAACAAAATTCTGTCCATGTAGGATTAATTAACTTTGGTTGAACCCAGCGGTACCAAGATGATGCGTGTCGTAGGTGCAATCAAATTAATATTTCCACTCAATTAAAAATAATATAATGGAAGTCAAGTTCGTTCCCACGAGGAGCAAGAGATTCTAGTTGTAAAAATTGTCACGAAAGGGGGGTAAAAAGCAAAGAAAATAAACAAAGCAATTAAAAGATAAAGTTGAAAGCAATAAGAGAGACAAGATCAAGGAATCCTTCTTCGTTGCAAAACAATGAATAAAGTTATGTTCTTTTCTACTTGTTATTAGTCACAGATTATCACCAACCGTAGGATAGCAGCGTCCGCTTAGCTAGCCCCAAAATCCCTTATTTCACCGAGTAACAAGTCCGCTTAGTTATCGTATTCTATTCAAAAGAACCACCTTGAGGTTCCGCTTTTACAAGATGTAATTCCCCGAATGCATTAAGATCTATGAATTTAGGTTTAGTACTAGTAGTTAAACTCTCTTTTGGTCCACTTTTCTAGCGTTGTTTTTACACACACCGCTCCACTTCAATCCCTCCGCAAGGTCTCGTGTTTTCTACTTGTGTAAAGTGTCAGAACTATTACGTATTCCCTAACTTATACTAGATTTATGTCGAGTTAACAAATCAATTTAGCGTGCACTCTAAATAACCTATCAAACAACCATGAATGAATAAACATTCCTAATAGTAAAAACAATCGATAATCATGTGAAAAAACCTCAAGATAGAATTGAAACAAAACTCAAATCATATATAAGAACTAGGAATTCATCCTCAATCAATAATAAAATTAGCTACTCATGTTTTTTGAAATTCACACAAATAATAATAATTAAAAGGAGAATTTTTAAGTTCACACAAATAATTAAGAAGAAGAATTTTTGAAAACAAAAACACAAGTGTTGTGTGTGTAGAGAGGTGTGTAAAAGATGTAGAAAACTTCTCATTTATAGGCTTCAATATTCTCCAAATCTTCCAAGGGAATAGAATCCTTTCCTTTAGCAATTCAATTTCCAAATCCAAGCTTTTCTCAACTTCCATCTTCTCTTTCCAAGTTTGAGCCAATTCTCCATCCAATTCCTAGTCCAAGTCTTCACACCCATGAGAGAAATCCATAGAAAATTCGGAATTTTTTGGCTCGTGGAAAACCGGGTATTGTGGCCTAATTTGATCGGAATGTCGCCGCCACACTGAAAAATTTGCACGTCAGTAGAATATTCGACGGAATATTCTGTCAGTCCACCGTTAGGACTAACGGTCAAACGAGTCAACCGTCAGTCAACGGGTCAAGGGAGGAGTCACCGAGTCAGATCCGAATCAGAACCGAGTCAGATCTCTCTGGCTGATTTGGCTGAGTTGCCAGGCCATAAGCCTTCACACCGGCCAACTCGCACTTCACGCCCACATGGTGCGCTTCCTTTGTAGCTGCATATCACCAAAACCACTACCAACCAAGCACCACGCTGCCCATTTTAACTTCAATACCTGCACTTCTCGTCCATACAAATCCCATTATGCAACAACATCAACCTCCATAACAACTCGCCGCAAGAGTTAGATTCATTCTTGCCAGGCTCGTGCCAGAAGCAGCTCTCCTCCATTCCACTTGTAATTCGGCCCTGCCATCACCACCTTGTGCTCAACTTACTCCTGTGGCAGTTCATTACCACTAATTCCAATATGGCTGTATACCTGCGACGAGCTCAGTCCCCTGCCACCCTCCGCCTGCAAACTCAGTTCAAGCACCCAACAGTTCACAATCTCTGCATCTCTCCAGCAACATCAAGCTAGCCATTTCAATCCATACCATCTTCCATTGTGTACACTCAGCCAGTGCACAACTGTGACCTCCAGATTTACTTCCACTTCCTTTTTTAATCAAAACCCATCTCTCCAATTGATTGCAAACCTATGTCTCCATATGCCATCACAAAATCAGCTTGTACCCACACTACCAATTTATCTCACATTGTTACAAAATTTCCCCACCTGCCTCCCAAAATCATCAACATCTCAAACACCAACTCACAATTCTTCTCCTCCCTATAATCAACAAACCCTAACATACATCTATGCATTTCAAAGAATATCTCGGTCCCATTAATCTTCCCCGTAATAGAAACAAGACTATAGCAGAACACCTCCCCGCTTCATCCCCCTAATCCGACTGCAAAATCCTCGTTGTAGCTCATTATTGAATCTTCAAACCCCTCTCCGCTCTTCTCGATACCAATCTCAGACCACCAGCGACACCACCACCATTAGCCTCTTCCTTCAACTCCTTTCAATCCGAGACTCGACCCATTGCTCATTATTCCGTAAACTAAAGCAAACCCCCAATTCCTTTGAACTCAAAAGCCGTAACCCATCTTCTCTTCTTTATCTCGTTCACAGTGAGCTTCTCGATTCAGGTTCTCACATCTCCGAGCTCTCAAACTCGATCTCGGTTCGACATCTCTCCCAGTTTCTCGTCGATCTCGAATAACATCGCCCACAAATACTTTTTCTAATCACCACCTTCTTCCCCGAATGTTCACGGAAAAACCCATTTATCAAGATCACAAATTCTTTCCTCTCGGTTTTCAAATTGAGCTCAAAACCCACTCTAATTCAATTTCTTCACTGATCTCTTCTTCCATTTCTCATCTTCTGAAGCGACGTTTGTACCTCCATTCTTCAACCACAGCTCCCTGTTCCTTGATTCGATTGAAACCCCCAATCTTAGAACCTTGATTCCAATTTCGGGGACAACTCCCATGTTGCACCTCTTTTCTCTCTTTTCTTCATTTCAGGGTGCAAATAATTGAGAGAAGTGAGTCTCTCGATTTAGGTATAGGTATTGATTTGGCTGGTTGGAACTGAAAGCCTTCGTAAGGAATTGCGCCCCAGGATGATAACCCCTTAACCTTGGTGGAAAACTGGCTTTAGTACTCCTCCAAATTGGGTTTGCCCATAACCTCGGTGGGCTA